>JANVCF010230596.1:0-16511 GCA_025388745.1 Hydrozoanthus gracilis
GGTGATTTTGGTGATGTTCGGTAATTTGCATATTTCTCCTAAACACAATGAAATTTGACCAAACAAACTATACCATGATACTCATGATGCATTACCCTACCAGACATGAAAGTATGAGAGAAATCGATTTTTCAAGGTTTGCCGCCATATGTTTGATTTTTACAGACAACTACTCTTAAAGTTTTTATTCACTCGTCGCAGTATTATCATTAAACCTTTTTAAAAAACTATTTTATGCCTAAATTTAGCAACAGAAGAAAGACGATTTTTGAGCATAATGATTTTATGTCTCGCCGAATATTTATCTCATTACGTAATGTTTTGGTTATTATTGCGACATCACGCGGATTTGGATGGGTGGTAAAGGGTCAATTGAATTGTATACCCGATAGGGCATAAGTTGTGAAGCACCTTCGTTCAGAGCGCGTGACTCACTTTTTGCATAGTCTTCAACGAGCTAGCAAGTATATTTTGTCTTGAACGGTGAGTTTTATAACTTGGTTTTTATCTATCGTTTTATCTGGGCCTTAGTATTTCAATCGAAGATTGTGTTTCCGTACGTTCACTGGCTGTCATGTCGAAGTGTTCAGAATTGCGATTGTTGTTTGTGCGAGTCAGCGCGAACACATGGCGGAAAGTTCTACAAAGCCGTCGGTTCTTATTTTGGGCCATTCCTTTGTACGAAGGCTTCGTACAGCTTTAAATTCCAATTTCGATCCTCGGGCGGATCGTTCTTTTGGCCTCTCGGGCACGGCTAAGGTTTATTTGTACGGCGTTGGTGGCAGAACGGTTGCCAAAGTACAGGAACACGACCTTCAAGTTGTTTCTAGTTTGGCCCCGGATATTGTTTTACTAGAATTAGGCACCAATGACCTTTCACTTAGCGGACCCGAGATAGTCGGGGTCGAAATTGAAGGGTTAGTTAGATTGTTAAGAGACGAGTATTCCGTTCGAGTCGTTTGTGTTTGTCACGTTACGCCACGCGGCTCGCAATATCCTGACGTTGAGGCGCTGAATGAAAGAGCAAAAAGGAGATAGATCAAAACCAGCGAAATAGACCAAATAAACTGCGCGTAAACTCAATCTCCTATGCCGAAATCCAATAGCAAAATATAAAAGCAAAATCGTGGATAGAACCCGAAAATTTAGCAAACTAAATAGCAAGAACGGTGGAAGGCCTAGTTATGTGACAAACAAAAGTGCAGCATGCCCACGTGCAAACTAAGTACGCTTAAGCATTCGCAGCGCTTGTAAAGTAGCGCCTAGATAACTTCGGTACAACTAATACTGCACAAGACAATTCATGTGAACCCATCCCTTCGAAGGGGATCAGATTAGGTTATGTCAACCATGTCGGTAACGAATTTGTGGACTCCGCTCCGTCTACTCTTTGTGGCGCTATTACTACGTGCAAGACTTTCTGAACATCATTTTATCGATACTGCTGTTATTGGCCCCGAAATTGCTTCCTTACCTGATAAAATAAGTTTTATCTGGTGTTTTACTCAAGATGTCAAACTCAGGAGTCTAAATTTGCCGCCAAACCATCGCTACGGCTTACAAGACAACATTAACAACCTGTACGTTATCGCTTCAACTTTGCTCATGAGTGGAAATATCTGTGTTAACCCAGGACCGGGATCCACAAGAGAACAAGGGAGTTTATCGTTATTTCTTTTGTGGGTTTCTACCTGCAATTTTGTCTGTATGTTTCTATCTACAGCAAATTTAAATTTCCCTTACTTTTTTCTGGGTTTCCACCTGCAATTTTGTCTGTAGGTTTATACCAACAGAATAAGGGATGTTACCTTCATTTCTTTTGTGGGTTTCTACCTGCAATTTTGTCTGATGTTTCTATCTACAGCAAATTTAAATTCCCCTTACTTTTTTGTGGGTTTCTAGCTGCAATTTTGTCTGTAGGTTTATATATACAGCGGAAGGAGGTTTCACCTCTTAATATCATTCCTATTGTGGGGTTCTCCCTACGGTCTGAATGTCTGACAATTGAGCCTTCCTTGATTATAGGTGTCTTTTTGCTTTATAACAATGAACAATGAGTTTGTAGATTTTGGTCAGCTAGTTAATAATTCTGGTAAACCAGATAGGTACCAAATAACCTTGTCTTCAGTAGAAGAGGGCATGCAGCCATCAGTATGTGTTGAGCCTACTTCGAAGCCGAAACGCATAACTTCATTAGAGGCATGGGTATCAGCCTTTCACATCTTTGTTGGGGTGAACCTATGGAAATACCCTACTGAAGGGCCCGCATTAATGAAATATTGTGATGTTGTTCGGGATTAGGCTGTCATGGGGCAAAACTGGTTGTTGTACGATGACAGCTTTAGACTAATGCGGGAAACTCAAGCATCAAAATTGCCTTTGGATGCGATTCAATCCGAACTGTTGTTACGCTCTCATAATTGTGCGTCACAGCCAAAACCTAAGAAAATCAGTGCTAACATCCTACATTTGCTAGATGATTTTCTGATTGTGGCACCCTCGGCTGATTTGTGTCAGCGACAGCTCAATGTGTTATTGGATCTCTGTGCATATTTAGGCATCCCAATGGCACCAGAGAAAACTTGTGGTCCTTCTCAGGTTTTATCATTTGCAGGTATTGAGCTAGATACAGTCAAAATGGAGGCTCGCTTACCACAGGATATGCTTGAAAAGTGCACAGTTCTGATAACTGAATTTCTGCATCGTAAAAAAGTGTCTTTACGAGAAGTACAATCTCTGGTTGGGCTATTGAACTTCACTTGCTCAGTGGTTGTACCGGGTAGAGCCTTTCTGCAATGCTTAATCAATTTGACAATTGGTATTCTCAGATGATTATTGGACTAACTCTCACAAGTTGACGTTGTACACTGATGCTTCAGGTTCCTTGAGTTTTGAGGCAATCTTTGGCAATGAGTGGTGCTATGGTACTTGGCCAGCCTCTTGGCTTGACAAAAACATAGCAACCTTAGAGTTCTCCATAGTATTAAGTCTTCAGCTTTGGGGCCACTTGATGCAGAATAAACGCATTTTGTTTTTCACGGATAACCAGGCTTTAGTTCATGTGATCAACAAGCAATCTTGTCAGGATAAATCCCTCATGGTTTTTGTGCGTAAGCTGGTCTTGATCTGTTTGCAGTACAACATTGTGTTTAAGGCAAAACACATACCGGGAGCACAGAACGTTCTGGCCGACTGTCTCTCTCGCTTGCAGGTGGATGCCTTCAAGCGCTTGGCCCACGCTCACATGAGCACCACACCAGTGGACATTCCTCAGGACTTGCTCCCACAAAACTGGCAACTATAGTTCAAGAGCTCATGAATTCCAGCCTTCAACCTTCCTCCTGGCCTACCTACAAAAGGGCTTGGGCTCTGTTTCTACAGTTTTTACATGACACCTTTCAGACTGCTCAAATTGCTTTACCAGTACCACCTGCTACCTTAGCTCTCTTTTTGGCGTACCTTTTTGACAAAGAATATGCACCTTCGACTGTGACTGTTTCAGCCATAGGTTATTCCCACAAGTTGGCAGATCTTCCTGATTCAACAAGGGTTTTTTATATACTTCAGAGGCTGTTCAAAATTTGGGGCAAGGGTGGATTGTAGGTTGCCTACTTCGCTGCCAATACTATCCCAGATTGTTTCTGTTGCACCTATGATAACAGGGTCAGTATTTCAGGTTTCATTGTTTCGTGCAATGTGTTTAACAGCCTTTTTTTGTATTTTTAAGAGTTGGGAAAATGACTGTCTCTCGGAATGAGGCTAACCTGCCACTGCAGTTACATCAGCTCTCCCCATTGCGCAACAGCAATAACACAATAACTGGGCATCAATTAAAATTTCAGAACTTTAAACATTGCTATAACCAGCCCCCATTATTACTGACTATACATCGTCAGAATTGCCTTTGCCCGGTAAGTGCATTAACAGAATATTTACAGCTTAGAAGATCTCATGCAGGTGCATTGTTTGTCTGTATTGATTGTAGTCCAGTGCCGAGGAGCATTTTTTCTTCCGTTCTTAGTCACGCTATTAAATATTGTGGCCTTGATACTTCCAAATACAAGGGACACAGCTTTCAAATTGGTGCAGCGAGCCATGTAGCAAACCTTGGGTTTTCTGATGCAAAAATCGACATGCTTGGCCGATGAAAGTCGAATGCATTTTTGCGTTACATTCGTATTCCAAATGCTTCTAATACTCACCCTCAGTAAAGTGGCTGTGCAGATTCTTGTACTATGTCTTGCAAGGGCATTCATAGTGCAATGACATCTTTACAATATTTTTTTTGGTGTATTTTACTTAGGTGTTTAAGGTTATTTAGGTCTGTGACTTGTCTAGCAGGGGCTCTCATGTCAATTCAAATTTAGATCTTGTTTGTAGGCAGTTCACTATGTCTAGCAAGGGCATTCATAGTGCATCATAGTCTTTTCTTAATTAAAACATGTCTGACATGCGATTGCTTTAGGTTCCAGCTAGATTGCTTTTGTCTAATGTCTGCAGAGCACAGGGCACCTACAGTTTGAGATTCTTTGCTTGAGTATAATGAGTAGTAGTTAGGTTCTGCTTGTTTTAGTTGATGCCATAGTTTGGCGACAGGTCTTGCAAAAGCACTCGTGTAAAATTTTGCTCATTTTTTTAACATTTTAGTAGCAGGCCATTATGTCTTGCAGGGGCATTCATAGTGACTGTAAGCTCTAATTTTAATGTTGATGCTGCGCTTGCCTGGGGTGGGGCAGCAGCGCATTCTGTGCTGCTGGAGGCGTTTTGATTGCCCACACCTTTACTGGGCTAAAGTGATTAATCGATTAGAAATATTGTTAATAAAAAATTTCAGATATTTTAAAATTTAATATAACTTTTTAATAAAGCGGCATAGGGCCATTTACAAACAATACTTGGTTGTGTTTGTTCTGCCCAGTAAACGGAGCTCAGGCAAGACAGCATCATTAATATTTGCCTTTTAAGAGGGAAGAGACATAAACAATATTTTGGCTTTGGGCTCAATCAGTCAATATTGGCAATGTTTCTACAACGGGACACAAAATTTATTTACAGTTCTTAGCGTAGTGGTTTGCAGTAATTTGAAAAATGATAAACATTTTACACTTAACTTTGTTCGAATTATCAAATTTTCAAAATACTTTCCCTTGCTTGATTGCATGTTGAGGCTAAACAAAGGAAATTTACCTGAGTGTCCTTACTGGTTGCAGAATAGTTTTGAACAGTTAACTATCATTGTTTCTAGACACTGTATTATTTTTCATTAGTACTTTATCATTGAATTAATGTAGATTCAAGATTATATTGAAAGAATTTATCTACACCTGCCTATTAAGTTGAAAACACTTTTGATGCAAATCCCTCTTATTAATTTTTTTAAGAATTTTCTCAGATTAAAACAAGAGTTTATACTGATAAGATTAGCTCAGTTCCTGTGCCTTCAAAGAAAAGACAAGTAACTGTGTCGGAAAGCAATGCTCCAAACCTAGTTGTGGTACCCCGACACCAGCTCCACAATTAAGTTGTGGTACCCCACCAGCAACTCCAGAACCTAGTTATGGTACCCACCACCAGATGCAGTGGTTAATTCTGGTATTTCAACACCAGGTCAAAAGGTAAATTGTGGTGGGATACCACAAAGCAAGCTTTTAGAAATCAGTGATGTCGACAGTAAGAGTGCCACAAGTCTTAACACGGAAAACAGTCAACTTATCAGATGGAATGTAAGATCCAAAGGAGGTCAATTCGTCGACTGAAGTCCCAAGTGTCAAATCACAAGACTGAGATAAAAGAGTTGAAAAAGATACAAGAATAACTGTATTTAGCACTCATTCTTTAATATACATGTATATATAATTACACATAACAGGTCTGCATAACCATAACTTAGAACATCTCTAACAACAGCACACTAAGAATGCCCTTACTTGCTTACAAATCTAAGCTGACCTTAATTAAAACACAAGCAAAAAGCTAAAATATCAAACATTCAGAATTTGTTATTTGCTAGAAGCCATGGAGCAATTTTTAGGGCCCTGGGGAAAGGGGGGTCAAATAGTTTTACTTCAGAAATACCTTACAAGTTTAGAACCCTAGTTAAAATCTGAGGAAAAAGTTTGGGGGGGGGTTAATTGCCCCCGTTGCCTCTCCAGCTCTGTGGCCCCTGTTTGCCCCAAATTGGACTTAACTTATATTCAATATTAAATTTCTGTGAAATAGTGTTAAACCTATAATTTTTGCTCAAAACTATTGTTTGTTATATATCTTAGAAATTGAGTGACTTGGAGGGCCTGCACACTGACAAATCTGGAGGGGAATATGAGACAAGTAGAGGAGGTTGTTAAAGAAGCTCATATTGAATAAGAGTGCTCTGATTTCTTCGCCTGGTCCACAGAGGGATCAGTGTAGAGCGACAATGGCACTGGAACAGAGGAGCGGACAAGGGGGGGGGGCAACAGAAGCAAAGAGCAGTGAGTTAACCGAGGAAGATGATGAGATAACTGAAGTCAGCTACAATGCTGTCAAGTAAGATTTTTCAAAAAAAATTCCCAAGCTAATGAACAATAGTTTTCTCTTTTTTTGGGCTTTTTTTGCGTTTGGAATAGAATAAGAAATTTCTGAAATAAAAGAACAATATGAATCGGAAGGATGTTCTAAATGCAATTAATTTTCAGCTTCTTATTTCCCAGGTGCTTTTTACACAAAGGACACTATACATAATTAACACAGAATATGTTTTGACCTGCAAAGTCATAATATTCCCAGCCAGACCCAACACAATTCTTTTGATTACGAACATAAAGTTATTCTATTCGTGTCACATAGTATGGAAAGAAATTTCTTGTGATATTATATTCATTAGTTTAGTGCATTAGATTATGAAGCAGCTTTTTAAAATTAAGTTCAGTAAACTTCAAAAAATTCTAGTAAGGTTCTATATAATGATTAAAAGACTGCAATTAAAACCAAAGGATTAGGCCCATGTTTTAAAAAACCTAATGAATGACTTGCTTTTTTCAGGGTTGAACCTGGCACATCTACCCACAGAGAGCCAAAGTTTATTGTCTTTTTATGGCATGCTGTTGAGCGTCTTCAGTCTGTTTTGCTTAAATTGCAAGGCTGACAAGCCAGAGGTTACCATGAAAAAAAGCAACAACGGTTGTTGTGGAGCAGTAAACAAGTAAATTTTTTTTTTTGGCTCAAATAAGTTTTTGTCAGACAAGCCACGACCTTGGAGAGTTTCCCTTGTGCTTGAACTGGGCATTAATCTGTAACTCAGTTCTACAAATTTCTCAGATACCTTGCTTGCAAAAGGACGCAGAGCACCTATATACTTGTGGCAACTATGCCATCTCATGCTGAGCTGGTATTAAGTAACATTCTGATGCAATGATTTCAACAGCTACATAAATGGCTTGATCAGGAATACCGTCATGTTCAGTCTTTCAGGGAAGACACTGCAGCAAGTCAACCCTTAATACGTAAAAAAACAAGAAAAAGGGCAAAAATATCAAAACGGTACTTCAAAGTTAAAAGTAACTTAAAAAACAAGCGTTTTCGACTCATAAGGTGATCTTCAGGTAAATGAACTGCCGCAACGAGAATATTAGCAGTTATAAGGTTATCCACGAGGGGAATAGAGACAAAAATAATGCTTGGACTTGTTTATTCAAATTAGGGCGAGTTTCGGCGATGATTAAGGATTCTAAAATGCGGTGGATAATCCAGGAATAAGCAAAAGTCATAACTTCCCAAGAAAAAGAATGGTTACGATAACTGGGGAGATGACGGGCAGGTTCAGAAGCTTGCAAATTTCTTGGTGTTCGTTTACTCGCTCCTCAAGATTACGATGTAGTTAGCTCCGCAGTTGCACGTGCCGTGAAGTCACCCCTTGTATGGGGGTCCAACTACTTCTCCAGGCAGCAAGTCAACCACCCTGCACTTCAAACCCTTCAACAATTTCTAGTTCGAACTGATGAATATGTTGCTGAAAATTTTCATTCCGTCCTCAGATCTCAAACAAAAAAAAGGAAGACTGGCATGCAATAAAAGAAAAAGGTGCAGCGACTGACCATCTGAGAATAACAGACAAAGTTCAGACAAGTCATGGGGCAGAATCGCTTGACATATCCGGGGTATTGGAGCCTTCATGAACACATTGAACAGTAGTTTGGAAATTTGTGAGGACTCAAATACAAAGGAATCGTTAGCAAAACCGGTACTTTTCAATCCGAAATATCTGCCAACAAAAAGCTTGTGAATGTGTCGTATAGGCCTGATACTCTTATGTAGGCAATAAACTTGTTTGTATTTGCTTTTTTGTCTCCATGCGGTAATTTTGGAGTGGTCTTTTTTTGGTTTGAAATCGTCCTAATCACTAAACTCAAAGAGTGAAATTCGCATCACTCGTAACATTAACTCCTTTTTTTTATCTCTCGCATTGGTTTTATACCTCGTAACAGCCAGTTTGAAATGTACCCCTGAAAAGCGAGTCAAATGGTAAATTTTTAAATAGAGGTGAACGGTGAGTTGCTGTGGCTGTGAAAAGCCTGTTCTGGTTCAAGAATAGTTATTTTCTTCCCCTTCAAGCAAATCAAAAAACCGTATTGGTGCTGCCATTCGCACACACATACAAGTACTTTCCCAGAAGTTGGAATCATGACAAGCGCAAAACGAAAAAAAAGTCGCGCGCAGAGAAAAGTGGTTTGTAACTTAGGTTAATGAAGACGAAGTAATTATCACTCCAGGAAACTTTGTTGCCGAACTAAACAAGGAGAACAAAATACTAAAAAAAGAGAATGAACGGCTCCGAAAAGAAAGCAACGAGAGTAGGCGTGGTAAACCTTCTAACGAGGTGAGCGAACGCTAACAGAAACGAAACTTGAAGAAGTTTGGGTAAGTTCTCGCTTAGTATCTTTGTTTTACTCACTCGTGTAGTTCTTAGCGGTGATCTACTAAGAGTTGCTGTCGGTTTTTTGGTAGTCAATAGGTTAATTTAAGTTGTTTCTACTTTGTTGCAGTGATTATGCAGAAAAAGCCTTGTGGTTTGCCGAAACGTTTAGCTTTTGCCAATTCTTATATGTTGGACGTCTCTTCATCAGGTATAAAGTTGAAATTAAGTTATCCTTTAACATAATGCTACGATATAAAACGAACAAAAGCGATTTCTGAATATTGCTGTTATAAGATGTTAAAATTTAAAAACTGTATCCTTACACTAGAGATTTCTCTGATGAAAAGTGTGTAATCACAGTAAAAGATGATGCCGTAGAACTGCCAAAACATAGATGGCAAACTTTCCATAGTAACACAAACTTCATTATGCATACGAATCTATTGGTCTTTAAACCCAAAATATCGAGAGGTAAACCTCGCTTTACAAGAAACAAAAAATTCTCTGTTAGGGTTAGGAATAATGATGAGGGTCGGGGTAAGGATTATATCGTTTAAGTTAATTTTTTTAACAACACTTTAAAGCTTTGTTTAGCTTTTACCTTACGCTACTAATGCTCTGCTTGCAACTGATGTTCGGAACACCAGCCAGTACGAATGTGCCATATACCGGCCAGCACCTGCCAACAGCAGTTCAGGAAGATTCCACTGAAAACGCGAGAGGTATTTAAAAAGCGTTTTTTTTTTTCATGCACCATATGATTAGCGTGTGCCGTGATCTGTTTGGTATCATTTTTGTGGGCATCCCAAGTGTGTTTCGACATTTATAAATGCGAATAGAACACGAAAACATAGAAATGTTGAATATTAATGCCACACCATTCTCACAAGTCCTGTAATTACCAAGACCCGGTTGCTCAAAGGCTGGTTAGCCCTAAACCTGGGGCAGGGTTTCAACGCATGCTTGTGTTTCTTACTATACGTTACGAACCAAGTTGGCTTGGAGATTTCTGTTTAACATGTTAGAAAAGCAAACATTTCATTGTTAAAGTACAAGTGCCCGGGTAATGGTGTTTAAAATTTCCTTAACCCAGGATTAAAATTAATCTGCTGAACCGGGACCTGAATGTGAAATTTTTGCGAACTCTTGGAGCAACGGTACTTCATTGCAGATGATCGTCCGAAACCAGTTTTCATTGTAAATCTTAAACTTTTACACTTTACATTTAGCTTCAATAGGTTTATTACACACTTTAAGCGTTACATGCAGTTATAATTCCCAAGGGTTTGTAGTTTCGGCTAACGAGAAAATGGAAAGTTTTGTGTGGCGCCGCAAGTTCGACCATTAAAAACACTAGCTAGCACTAGTTACTAGATGTGAGTCGTTCGGAGTTACAGGCCTACGAGAGGCTAAGCCTTGAGGACCAACAGCGAGTCAGTGAGTTTGTCCGTGTTCTCGATCAGTTGTGCGTATCAATAGATGCGTATAACTAAATAACGCAGCTGCATGTCGGGGCGCAACTTCCCCGCACTTACATCGTCGAGGGTTGTGTAAAACACCACAGTGACCAATCAGCTCAGGATATCCGACGTACACCTGGAGCTGCACCGGGTGCTGAATTGCTAGTAAAGCCACTCCGGGAGAAGAAACTCGTACATACGTAAGTGTAGTTCTTTTGCTAGCCTGAAGTTCAAAATCTGCCAGACCGAAAATATATTTATAAAATAACCCAAGTGAGTCTCGCGCGCTAATTGGTTCCAGAAAGCGTAATAAATAAATAAACAGCGTAAATAACATGCGCTTTATTGCATAATTACAAAACACATATATTCAAAGTAATGGACCGCTTTAGAAATTTTGTTTCATGTAAATATTCGAGATATTTAGCATAGTATTGTAATTTTGTGGTGCTGCTGAGCTGACCGTGCCCGTAATTCAGGTTTAACCTGCAAGAGGTATGAATAAACCTATCATCATTATCATTAACACTATCCTTTATAGTGAGTCGTCGGGCAGCAGCGTTTGTGAAGAGTGCCTTGAAAAGAAGTCTCTGTTTGACAGCTGTAAAGCTTCAGGTCAGGTGTCACACATCCCTTCCTTGCGAGCGTGTGATAGTTGCCTTAAGAAAAATATACTATGTAGAAAATTTGCCACCCTAGCTGTAATTACATACTGCAGGGAGTGTAATAAGAAGGCTCTTCTTGAAATAGACAAAATGGCAGATGGTGGAACTTTACCACCTGAACTTTCCCTCGTCCTTCCACTGCCAGATGTTGTCCACGTGGGAAAAAGCTTAAAATGCAGTTGATCTAACTGGTTCCTCGATTTCCATGGCGAGTTTAGCAATTTTTATTACGCATCTTACGCGATGATGCTTGCACAGAAAACAGAAAAAAAAACTCAAGGAAACTTCTTTCTCTTGAATGCGTGCGTAATAAAGACAGAATGGCCGTAGAACGAATAGTTCGTCTCACACGGCCAAATGTGGTTGAGGTCTTGAAAGATGTGAAATGCATCAGCTACCCTTGTGGTTCATTAACACTCTAGTCAACAGCTGTTCTTGAGAACCTTGCATACTTTTCATCGCAAGGCAGCTTGCATCGATGTTCTCTGGAGACAAAAGAACTACAGGTAGCTGTGGATAAGTCAACTATCAGCTGTGCGCTTAAAGGAAAGATCGTTTTCACCGACCAGAGAAGTTGGAAGAGTATAACCCTGAACAAAACTGAGCGAAAGTTCTTATTGGCTCTGGACAGGAAAAAACTCCGAAGCCTCACAACGAACAGCTTCTTTTGTTCAAGTTCATGGAATCTGAAAAATCTATCTTTGTAACAAATGTCGCAGTTGGAAGCATAAAACTGGTGACAAGTCTTTCTGAGACAACTACCTTTTTAAAAAACATGGGACTTTTGTACGGTAGTTTTCAAATCCAAAAAAGGTGACACTAAACGAGGCCGAGATGAGACAGTTTGCGAAGGGGTAGAAAAAATGGTTGCCAGAAGAAACTGTGTCAAAAAAACCCCAAGATTCGCTACTTCTTTTAAGAAAAGGAATGAACAGGTTCATCGAAAACACTGTTGTAAACCCTATATTCCTTGATGAAGTTGAACTTTCAACACTACTAACGACACAAGTAAAAAACCTCCACGCAGTTTCCCATTTCAAGCACGAGACGTTCAGTGTCTTAAGTTATGCCCAAGACTTTATGACGTTTGTTACAGAATCACTGAAATGTATCACTCAATGGGCTGCAAAGTACTAAACTCACAAAAAGTCTTACTACCCCGTTCCTGCTTGTGCGATGCCGCTATCAAATATCTCAACCATGTCTCTTCCAACTACGGAGCAACAAATGTCAGAGAAAGGTGTATTGTTGATGAAGGAGTGGATGGAAAGCTCTCGCCCTGTTTGTCAATGAACTGTGAGAAGTGAAACAACAAAGAATAAAGCGGGAAGCTTACCACCAGCTGTCTATTCCAAGAAGAATCGGCAACGATACACCTGTGTGGAATTCCCTTCGGGACCTTCAACTTCACTCCCTTGACGTTCAAGAGTTGCAAGCAGTTGGTTTAATATTTGTTAAAGACGCAGATGTTCCTGAGATACAGATACAGGATGAATACGAAACAGATTCAGATGGGGACGATGACGGAGAGAGAGAGATCGAAGTAGTTAGCAAGACATACTTCACCAGGTCAGGTAGGGCAGTCCGTGCATTTGTCAGATGTCTCGATTTATGAAGTCAGTGATATTGCTAACATAACAACTAAATAATTTAAGTTATTTTTCACCGGAGGTTTATAAGATAAATAAGTATTTGGCTTTGATCATGGCAAAAGTTGACCTTAAATTACAGCCGAAGAAAGAGGAAGTACTTTATAGTGAAGATAAATGGACTACATGAAGCGAAAATGTATTTACATAGATTCATTAAGGATTTTTTTTTTCAAAATGTTAACAGTGAACTCTGATTAGTAGTTAACTGAGATTTGGCCAAAAAATTAGTAGTTAACTGCGATTAGCAGCTCATAATTTGCAATATTTGTTTTAGGCGAACGAACACATATCCATCAATGTTCACAATTTACTGCATCTGAAAAACACAGTAAAAGATAATGGGCCACTTTGGGGCACCGCCTCATTTGAGTTTGAGGGGGCAAACAAGGACCTTACTTCTTTTATACACGGAACACACAAGTACATATGCAGGCACAGAAATACAATTGCTTTGGTCGAGGTTCATGCAGTCATCAGACTTTTCTTTCTTTTTAGTTAGAAATTGATTTTTAAGTACAGTTAACACCTGCATCTAAAAGAACAATTAGATTAGGGACATCAGGTTGAAATTTGTCATTTTAGACATCACTGTTAATCTATATAGATATGATTAGTTTCTGTTCAGGCTTTTGCCAAAATGGGCTGTTCCTACATGCAGTTTACAGTTTGTTATATTGCAGATTGCTAGTTCAATTTCAGTAGTTAAATACCTTCCTGAGCTTGCAAGAAAGCCTATTCCTCCCGCCGAGCGTCTATAAAAAACTGAAGTTCGGGTCGGTGATGCGGAAAGATAAATGTTTTTCAGTTGGCGAACATGTTATAATTTCGATAAATCTTAGAATAGATTACTGAATATTGCGGCGATCATCATCTGGATCATAACGATGTGCAAAAAATGATTAATGTTTTATTTAGCAATCAAAAGCTAATTTAGTTCTTGTTTCAATGACTAAAAAATGAAAAGTCTTATGTTATATGTAATTTCACACAATATTACATACAATTTCATACTACAATAGATACAGAATAAAGTTTGAACTGAACACAGACACCCCAAGCTTGTAGCTGGTCTAAAATCGTTGACATCGATATATAGTTCCCATAAGCCTTTAAAATTTAGTCAAAATTTTAAAACACCAAAAATATAGCAAAAAAAGGTCACCCACCCTGCGTTCACTTTGCTGTTGTTTCTTGTGTGTATTTTGGGAATGATTGATGGTGTTTTAGAGGAATTTTCGCATATGCTGTAACACTCCTTAAGACAAAGTAGAGAGTGGAAGCCTTGATTTGAAGTCCATGAGTAAATGCTTTAAGCAGAAACCTGAAGAAGGCCATGCTAGATGGCCAAAACATTGCACTCCAGAAAGACTTTCCAAAAAGCGTTATATTTTTCAGCTTTAAATGCTTTAAGCAATTGCAATACCATTGGTTCACAAAAGTCCACTAAAAAGGACATTTTTTCCCCATAAATGTTTTTGTTTGGGAGCACTTAACTAAGCTCCAAGCTCAACAAGTCGAGCAACCACGGATACAACAAAAACCAAGCTACCAAGATGTACAAAACATATTCTTTTGCTATCAGTTCACAAGAAGGAATACGGGTGCTGGGTACCCTTAAGGATGTAAATGTGCCTTCTCGTATTGAGAGAGAAATAAAAGAACTAGCACAAGTTCAAAGGATTGGGAAGTGCCAGAAGTTTTTGAGTGCCCAGATCAACGGAGAGGTATTTCAAAGTAAAGACTATTCTATTCTAGAGTGTCTAAAACAAACAGCTATACTTTCATGGATTGCAAGGTACTCAAGGTGCATGTGACCAGGTACAGTACTTCCTTGAACACAAGACTGAAACAGCAAGTCCTCAGTACCTGGCTATCAATTGTCCGCTCAAGTGGAAGGACCGCAAGGCGATCGACAGCGCAGCAATCCAAAATACAGGGGGGAACAAACTCCAGACACAACACACCCAGCAAGGTAAAAAATTAACCCCCTTACAGTTAGAAAATGAGCAAAACTAGCAACATTAAAGCATGTGCATTATACTTTTCACAGAACCCAGGGCTGTGGATACAACCCTTTTGAGGGTCTTTCACTGAAAAGCTGATTTTTAAACCTTTTTGGCATACTTGGAAAATCAACTCCGACTCTTGATTTCGTGAATGCATCATTGACTGACACCACAGCTTTTAGCTCTTTATATTAGATGTATATGGAAAAAAATAAATTCCTGCAAATCTGTCTAACATGAGGGATGAGTATAAAGTCTAAACAGACTATCTAGGCCAAGTTCTTGTTTTAATTGGCTAGACTAGAATAGATCATAGTCCCTTTTCACTAATGCGAATGTAAGACTCAAATAAACACTTCTACAGGGTCTTACATTCAGTTCCACTCTCCCCTAATTTATTCAAAAACCTGCTTTGGATATCTGGTTTTCATTCTTAGGGGGTTCATGACCTGCATACAACAATAGAATTTGGATCTGGTATATTTAAAGCTAATAGTTAAGTGCTTACGTTGTTGACTCTGAGCCACAAAAGAAAGCATAGCAATGATATCTTAGTTTAATTATTTTTATTTTCAGGGAAGAGGATGAAGATGTTGTGGTTCAATTGCTACAGATTGTGCACAAATGTATATATATGGACTTTGAAGACTCGCAGTTTGCCTATGTCAGTCATTTCCCAAATTTTGTTGAGAAGGACTATTGTCCCAGTTCTTTTTTATTGAATGGCCATGCAAAAGAATAGCTTTTAGCTGTTAAATCCAACTGAAATTCATAAAGCAAGTAATTTCAAGTATTCTGCAAATATTATAGCAATTTATAAGTAAACTTGACCTTATTACAGTTCTACATAAATACATACTAAAAGCTATAACCATAAAGAGTAGATAGCAATGACAGTTACACATTCCTATTATTCTTATTTGCAGGATTTTCACAGTGACATAATGATCAGTAATGAGTGGTTTAAATTTTATATAATTTCAATTAAAATTACGTTTTAGGAATAAAGGCTTATATTCAAGGAATATATTTGGCATATATGCCATTTGTGTGCCAAAGCGTCATACAAATGGCATATATGTGCCGCATATACGCCACATACATATGAAAAATATATGACAGCTCTGGCACATATTTTGCATACATAATAATATATGAGGCACAAGCACAACACAAACCCGCCTCACAAAAGACACCAAACTCGCAGATCATACCAATTTATCCTTGACGAACATAATGAGGCTGTTAGAATTCACTTTACGCAACTGCTACTTCCAAGTCAACGGAGAAAACTATCAACAGATTTTTGGTTGTGCAATGGGGTCTTTAATTAGTGCTGTTATGGCCAATTTAGTAATGGAAGACGTGGAAGAACAAGCTATCCAGACTGCACCAAACCCACCCAAGTGGTGGTACCGATACGTGGATGATAGTCACACCTGCCTGAAACGAGCCTATGTCCAAGAATTTCACGACAACCTCAACTCCATCAGCCAACACATCAAATTCACCATCGCTACAGAAGTAAACGACGCACTACCGTTTCTAGACGTCCAGACCACAGGACATACTACGGCCAAACTGATCGCGTAATCAAGACCCGAGTGGCAATTTGGACTTCTTTTGGGTTCAATTGATGTAGAACCTGTGGCGACGTGAGACGTGCACGCCAGACGAGCGCTCTGACGCAAAGCTTAATATCTTTGCTTTAAGTTTCCATGTTTTGAATTTAAGTTTCTTAAAGGGTAGTTTAAATGCCTGAGAAAGAGAATATTCAAAAACTGAGGAAAGAAAACAACGATTTGAAGTGTCAGGTAAAAGAACTTGGCATTGAG
>JANVCF010230707.1:5747-20943 GCA_025388745.1 Hydrozoanthus gracilis
ACTCAAACCCTTCTCGCTCCAACCTGTATGTTGGTCGTTCCTATTTCCCTCCCCTACTTACTCTGCTAATTTAAAAGTCAAACGGAGAACAAAGTAGGTTCAAAATCTTAATTTGAAAACGCAGACCACCTGCATTTTGCGCTGTAAACTCGGCAGGCAACAAAATTGACGCTGACCAGTTAGAGAGTCCCTTTGCCGCAGTCCCCGCTCTCACTTCTGCTTCGTTCTTGTTTTTGTTTTCAGTTTTGGTTCACCGTGAACATTCTAACCTTTTAGGTGAAGCCTCTGTTCGGCTATGTTTTTGGTCTGCAAGTATAGGTGTCCGTGTCATAAAATGCTGAGTTGAACAATGTTTTATTTTACTTTGTGCCTAATCTACAGTGCGAACGTATTGCGACCCGATTCCGTGCCAAAATGGCGGCACTTGTACTGTGGTTTCCCGTGGTTACGAATGTACCTGCACGCAAGGATTCATGGGTAATCATTGTGAAGGTTAGCTCAACATTATGTATACCATTATTCACAAAAGTTTCCAATAACTTGAAAGCAGTACTTGTGAACAATGCATGTAATTAAAATAAAAGACAATACTTGTTTTATGGTCCAGAAAGCCTGGAAATGGCTGAATTGGTTTGTTGTTAATCGAAAATGTAAACTTAAAAATTTGCGATGGGCATTTTATGTTTGTAGCTGTGTAACACACAAGGTTTTCTTCTAGCGTTATGTATGACTTGTCAATCTGTACGAGGTGAAATTAGATAAAAGCTGGCTCAATAATTATTGCAAATGAGGCTGTATCCGAACTTGTTCAGAGGCTTTCGCCGTCCGTTGTCAGAATGACGTCACTCTAGTGGTCCCATGGTGGATAGGTCCTCCATTTGAGCCAGGTTTTACCTTTTTCTTCCAGCTACTGAAGGAATATATGCTCAGATTAACAGATCTTTATTATTTCAGTTCGCAGCCAGTGCGAGCCCAATCCCTGCCGAAATGGGGGCACGTGTTACGATGTTGGCCAAGGGTACGAGTGCACTTGCTCCCGCGGCTACAAAGGAGATCACTGTGAGGGTAAGAAGGGAACCAATCAGGAAAATAAATAGCACCTCGATGAAAATACTCTTATAAGCTCACAATCTTCAGTTGACTGACAAGGCAAGGACTGCTGTGGATAAAAATGAGATACTCTTGGTTTAAATCATATGATAAAATATTATATAATCCGCGGCTTGGTATAAAGCATTTAATTTGTGATAAATGAGATAATCTTGGTATAAAACATATGATAATTAAGAAAATCTTGGTAAAAGCATATGATAAGTAAGATGAACTTGATATAACGCATGTAATAAAGGAGATAATGTCGGTATAAGGCACATGACAATAAGATAATAGATTACCGTTATAAAGAATGTGATAAACAAAGTATTGTTTGTATAAAGCACGTGATAAATAAAGTAATGTTAGTATAAAGCACATGATAAATAAAGTAATGTTTGTATAAAACACATGATAAATCAGGTAATAACTTGGTATAAAGTACGTTATAAATAAGGTAATCTTCATCATGCTCATGTGTTCTATGATGAACAAGCTAATTTGTTTTCTTTCAGACATAAACAAGTGCCATCCGAATCCCTGTAGAAACGGTGGAACATGCACTGGTACCAACGATAACGTTGGTTTTCAATGCACGTGTCGCGAAGGCTTCAAAGGAATGGACTGTGCAGGTATGAGTTGTGTCGGTCTTTGGGGGGGGACTGAAAGGCAGGGGAGGTATTAGCGGTGGGTTTGCATGGGGGGAGGGTGAGGTTGAGTGATAGGAGACGCTGAAGAGATGAAAAAAGCAAGGCCTTCGATAACTGCCTTACTCGGCAGCTGGTTTCAGTAAGATGTTCAACTAAACTCAAATAACTTATAATGCCAAGTATTCGCGTTCATGTTTTCATGTTTTCTTTATAGAAATCAATTACTGTGCACCGAATCCCTGCAAAAACGGAGCCACGTGCACGGAGAAGAACGAAAAGTATGAATGCACGTGTTTGATTGGCTACAAGGGCGTCACGTGCGAAGGTAACCTACTAATTTATTCTATGGTTTAAGAAACCCTGACTGAAAGCGATTACAAACTTTGGCAAAACATAAGTTCACTGGTTCTGTCAATTCTACTTACGGCATGAATTTTTAAGAAATTTTTCTGCTTACAATCACAAGGCGTGAAACTACACAGTTGTATAGTAGTCGGAAACTGTGTTTAATAATTGCATTTTTTTCACCTAGAGCGCAGTATCTGTTCGTCCAACCCCTGCACTAACGGCGGGAGTTGTGTTGACCAGGCCGATGGGTTCAGGTGCAACTGCAAGCTTGGCTTTCATGGAGACGTTTGCCAGCGTGAGTACGAACGTGTCATTGACATGCTGATCATCATCTTACTAAATTATTGGTCGTTGCTGTATAATCTAGAACTAACTGTAACTGTTTGGAAGTACTTAACACCTAAAAATATTATGATGAAACTTAAGCTTCTTGTGACATTTCTCGAACATTATAAATGCAGGTTTTGCTTACTTTAAAAAGCGTTCAACACTAAGAACGTGACACCGCTTGCATCTCTTCGACCAGATAATTGAACAGGAAGGGCTATGTTGGGTAATCTTGAAACTGTGTACTTTTGTTTCAGAGGATATACAATACTTAATTAAACATTGAGCTTTTGACTGTAACTTTGTTTTGTTCACAATAACTGCCAGTAGTCACGCCGTCGTGGTTTCTTGGCGGAGACTAAGGCAGAGCCGAACTATCCCTGGGACCAACTCACGTCTAAAAAATCCACAACAGAGTTAGAGATTTTTTAAACCGATCTTAACGATTTTAACTTTAAAATCATTATCATTACCAGTATAGAGGAATCTTACTTCATACTTTAATGTTGAGTTGTAACTTCTTCCAGTAGTCAAACGTCCACCACCACATTGCTACTTTGATAACAAACCTCAATAGCGTTGTCACTCCACAGATGTCCTGTGTCACCCAAACCCATGTCAGAACGGAGGCTCGTGTGTTGAGGACAGCGGACACTCCCATTGTGTTTGTATGCAAGGTTATCATGGCGACAGATGTGGAAGTACGTAACAGTGCGTCCTTGAATAAACTTGTTATGGTACAATAGTTTCTATAATTTCGGACAAATGCTTATAGCTAAACTCTTAAGTTTATTATTATATTTTTGTTCTTTTTACACCATAGCTGCTTCCTCTGGTTTTGGACGTCAAAATTGTTTGCTCTTATTGATTGGTAACGAGGTCAATTTTTCTCATTTAATGGCGGAACTAAAGATGTTTATTCGGACCATTTGTGTATAACATCAATATATGTTTAAACCGGGTCTTAACGCGATCTATATGTTTTTGTAATCGGTACATGAATAGTTTATTGAAGATTGAGTCGTTCTGTTTTAGTGGTCAGCTCCTGTCTCTCTCAGCCCTGCCTGAACGACGGCACCTGTGTGGATGCTCTGCTGGTTCGTAACAGCCCCGCCTTTCTCGGTAGGTTTAATTTTGGCGACCTGCCGTTCGTTTGCAAGTGCAAGTCTCCCTACACAGGCCAGACCTGTCAAGGTTTGTATCAGTTTTATGCTTCAAAGCCCGTGTCAAACGACAAACTAACACCCCGCTTACGTAACATCAAAATTTAATGCGAGACAGAGACGTATAGCACGTACGTAGTTCGGAATTGGGTATTTTTTGTTATATTCGTGAAAACATTTTACCAACGCGTTCAAATTATTTGTGACTCAATTAACTGCCTTGCTAACGAGTGTTTTTGTATACTCAGAAAATCCCTGCCGGGAGTGCAGTCCTTTCGCAGTGTGTCTAGTAGGCCACTGCGTCTGTAAAGAGGATTACAATGGAGACGGCAAGGTTTGCAAGAGTAAGTTGTCGTTTATTCGACTATTCTGATAATCAAACAGAATACATGAAACCTTCTGTTTTAAACGGAATCTGCAAGCAAAATGAAAGCCTTCCAAGCAATTATACTCCGCCTTTGGCTCTAAGAAAGCTTAACATTTGCGATAATTCAACTCTTACAATTACCAATAAAAGTTCTGTGTATATATCATCTACCACACAGTTCTTGCCCTGAAACACACTTCCGATTACCATTAGCTTACCATGAGTTCAAGGTTTAGGAAAGAACATAATACTGCTGCCGTTGTTTTTAATTCTTGTACTTTTTAATTCAAAGTGTTACAGAAGAACGGAAAATAATTTGTTCGTATGAATATTGGTTATGTAATAGGGCTTGATCTTTTACAGCAAATTAAACACCTTATACGAAGTTCAGTCTTTAATTAGTTGTGTGAGAAAACACATGTCCTCCACGACTACAGAATCATTGGGACAGTTGTACAGTAATGGAGAACTTCTAAAAGTTCCAAAATGTAGCTGCTAGTGCTTGTTTCAAAGGAGGTAATAACTCCGTCGGTAATTCTGTTTACCGTTTAGAGAATGTGTGTCACCCGAATCCATGCACGAATGGAGGAAAATGCATTCCGACTGACGGCTCATTTGATTGCGATTGTCCGCTGGGATGGACAGGACCCCTCTGCCAGAGTAATGCTGGGGGATAGAACTGATTTAGTTTGTTTTATATTATTATCAATATTCCTCTTTTGTTTCAATAGACTTTGTCTTATTTCATTTCTTTGTTTATTTTGTACCATTCATTTGTTTTGTTTTATCTTTGCTCTTGCTCTTTCTGTTATAAGCTGCACATAGTAGAATCAAAGAAATAAAAGGCTTTCACGGGGCGGTCGTTCTTATCATGTTTAACTTAAATTTTGCTTCATTCTCACTCAGATACTTTCATTGTAAAGAAACAATCCCTTTAAAAATATATAAAAGGCTAAAAGTTTAAAAGATTGAAATACCAAACGTTTTCGACTAAAAAGTCATCATCAGGGTACCGATTTGCCGCGTAAAATATTCAGAACTTTATAGTCTTAAGTAATCCCCATTGGGAAAAGGAAGATGGGGTGCGGTAATGAAGAAGCGCTAATGATTGCAACAAGAAATCCATCACTTAATAAAAAGCTTCAAGCGCACCCAATCTTCCTTTTCCCAATGGGGATTACTTAAGACTATAAAGTTCTGAATATTTTACGCGGCAAATCAGTACCCTGATGATGACTTTTTAGTCGAAAACGTTTGGTATTTTAATCTTTTAAACTTTTAGCCTTTTATATATTTTTAAACATTTTAAAAGCGAACTTATGTCAAAACAATCCCTTATTTATAACGAATCTACCTAGAACTCAGCTTCGTAGTTTTTTAACATTCAAGGGCGATGGTAGGTAAAAAGAAATCGGGGAAAAGGGGCACTATGGAAATTGTAAAAATTGGTTATAAAATCTGAAATTCTTATTTTAGAGTTGCTGTTGTTAGCCAGAAAATAATAAACATTTATATTCAGAACAAAGTTGACACACTCATGGGAAAGTCACCAGTTGTGTTGTTTCTGTGCTAATATATTGCAATATGTTTCTTAGCACGACAGCCATGTCTCCCCAACCCCTGCAAGAACGGGGGAACATGCGTGCCTCAGGAGAAAGCTTACAAGTGCACCTGCCCTAGCAACTTTGAGGGAAACGACTGCGAAAGTAAGTAGAGCTTCAACCATACAACACTCCACCACATTGGCGGACACGTGAAATTGTAAATGAGTTTATATTTAATCTTCAGGGAATTTACAAAAAGTTTACCGACTTCGATTAAAGGGAAATTCATAATAACGCTAAAATTCAGCTGCAAAATGTCCCCCCTGATACTATTAATAGTAAGAAAACAAAAACAACTAATCTGGCATGGTGAGCCGGCTAACACTAAGAGGAATTAATAGCCGCTTTTACGAGTTCTTTTGGAATTTAATTTGTTCTTACCGAGGCTTGGAAGATTTTTGCTGAGCAATTGACTTACCACTGGTATTGTGCTACTTTACATTGAGACTATTTTTTTTGTTTAAGTTTGAAGTAAGCCAAAACAAATTTACAACAATCCAACATCAATTTGTCCGTAGAGCTAAAGTAATTTATTGTTTTAGAGCCCAACCGTTGATTCTTGCTCTCCTGACCTGTAATGTACTATTCTAGAACCCAATCCTTGCTCCCCTTACCTGCAATGAACTATTCTAGAACCCAATCCTTGCTCCCCTTACCTGTAATGTACTATTCTAGAACCCAATCCTTACTCCCCTTACCTGTAATGTACTATTCTAGAACCCAATCCATGCTCCTCTAGCCTGTAATGAACTATTCTAGAACCCAATCCTTGCTCCCCTTACCTGTAATGTGCCTATTCTAGAACCCAATCCATGCTCCTCTAGCCTTTAATGAACTATTCTAGAACCCAATCCTTGCTCCCCTTACCTGCAATGTGCCTATTCTAGAACCTAATCCCTGCTCCCCTAATCCTTGCCTGAATGGTGGACAGTGTAAGGAATTGAACGGTGCCGCAACGTGCGAGTGTACTGTCCAGTTCGAGGGGACTCGTTGTGAAGGTAAAGTGGATTGTTTTCTGAGAAAAGCTTATACGCTAGCTCCTACTACGTGTACTTAAGCTTTGACTTAGCTTCGCAGGTTGCTTGTTCTCTGTTCTGTTTCTGTCATGGTATTGCTCTCATTATCGTAAGGTGAACAGAAGTAAGATCGGACTACAATGCAAATATTAAAGAATAATTTAGGTTTTTATGCATCAGTAAAAGCTCAGGAAACTGGAGCGGAAAGCCGGAAAAGATTTCCAATCTCAAAAACTGGTAGCCAAAGGCAGTTTAAACCTCCTTGGCAATGGCCCACTTGCTTGTGAATCGTGAGTCTTGCGCCGACTGCCGAAGAGAAACCGCAGTAACCTTGGTCGATCCCTGAACCAAAATGACTATTATGACGCTCAAAAATTGGACTTTTGGAATAACTATCCCTGTTTTTCAATGTTGGTTAAGAGTTAGCAGAAAAAAACGCTTTCATGATGTTTTGTTCTATGCATGGTAACGCTTCAATACGGTAATAATGAATCTTGCAGTCTTACATTTTTCCTGGCAGTTGACAAATGCAAGAAGTGCGACCCCAAAGCACGTTGTGATAACGGCAGATGCCACTGCATGCAGGGCTACGAAGGGGACGGATTCACCTGCACACCCATCCTCACCCCGGGCGGTAAGTAAGAACAAGCCTTCGATAAAGACACTGTTACACTTTGACACTTTTAGGTGAAATATGTGCGCCACAGTGGCGCGAAGCCAGTTTCACCAGGCGTTGTGCTATGTAACATAGTCTGTTGAAACATTTTTGAACTTCCGTTGCGAGACAATTTAACGAAACGTAGAACCGCTCTCTGTTTTGCAACAACAAAAACAACAATTTTATTCACACTTATTATTCACAGGAAATATGACAATTATATATAAAAAATAAGAAGTTTACAGATTGAAGAATGTAAGCCACTTGTATATAACCACAAGGGCTAATCAAGACAAGTGGCCTTTGGACAATTAATTAACGATTTACTCCAGGCCAGGAGTGCTAGATCTAACATAAGGATACGTAAAAAACAATTGTAAATTGAAGCAAGAAAAGAAAACCAAAAATCAGCAATACAAACGTAGTAAGCGGCGGAAAATAAAAGCAAAAATGATTTACCCCAATAACATAAATTGCTTAAAAACAACGCTCAAAACGATTAAAATTGCAATATGAAAACCGGAGTCTCACCGTGTAACAGGTAAAACTTGTCACGCTCAGTCTTGTTTACGTTACGCTGCGCAAGCCAATCAGTAACGACGCTACAACGTTCCCGAACAAGTTTCAACCTTTGATGTTAAACGGTGCAACGCCTGGTGAAACCTGGTTTCACATTATTGTTGCACGAACACAAGTTTCAGCTTAAAGTTACAACATGTAACAGCTATCGACCTTAACTAGAATCTGTTCTAAGATAGCCTGAAAAGAATTTGTCATATTAGGCTGCGTTAAGTTTCTACGGTGTGGCCGAACTAGTATAAGGAACTGGTTCTGACTAATTCCACGTATGTTATGCGCATGTGTGTATTACAACGGCTTCGTAAACTCTCTACTTCATTCTCGCCATGGCTTCGTAAACTCTCGCGATCGAAAGAGTAAACTAATGACCTTGATCCATTAGCAGGGAGGGGAGGGTCGATCCCATTTCCAACAGTTTGTGTGTCTCATTCGAGAGCTGATCAAATGAAGAGTTTACCCCTCTACCTGTTTTTTTTTCTTACATCCCCGTTAATTAAACACGCATTGATGAATACGTACTAATTAGTTTTACTCATGCATGGAACACAGTACCTGCCCCTGCACCCGCGCCCATCCCTGCGCCCCCATCGCCCCCGCCGCCACAAGTCCTACCAACGCCGCCACCATCGCCGACTACCGCACCAGTAGTGACAGTGACTACTGCCAAACCAACATCAGAAGGCAGTGCACCTGGTGTTCCCGTGGGTCCGACAGGGGGATCACAAGCGGGTAGCCCACCTGGTATTTTAGTACCGCCTGCAGAAGGACTACCTGGAGGACTTCCTCCCGGAGTGCCAGGGGATTCAGCTAGCGCAGCGCCGCCTGGCGTGTGAGAAATTGCACTTACGGATAGTCTGCCGACAAAACAGTTTTAGCGAACCACGTGGTCAATAAACAGTATAACCCTGTACAGCGAAAAATACTGAACCGTATGCACGTTTTTAAGAACATTTATCTACATGCAGTAAATCTGTAACGCAGCAATTGTGAATTGCTAACACTGAATTTTTCGAAACTCCTTTTTAGGAGAATCTCGCCAGCCAGTTACAAACCAAAATGGAAAACAAGGACGCTGTTTTTAAGGTTTTTCGATAAAGTATAAAGAATTATGCGAAGAAAGTAAGGTGTCCATATTGTTCGTGTTGGGGGAAAAAGATTCTCAACTCTCACTAAAGTATCACAAAAATAAAAAAAGATAACTTAAGATTAAAAATAGTTAAGAAAACAATGACTTTGAAATCTAAAAATCACTAATAGCTCAGATATAGTATAAATCTTAGCGCATATAGATTTAGGAACAAAAAAACTGAAGCCAAATTCACTGCATTTGTACAGAAATGTAAAGAACCCGATTTGGAGCACAAAAAAGAAACTTGCCAAGTTATATTATCGCGGTAGAACTTTCCTGTGCGCGCTTTAAGGTTCGTTGAAACAACAGACGGTTTCCACTTAAGCTTAAGATACGAACTTTAATGCTGTAGGATACAACCAAGTAATGTGGCTTACTCGTTTATTTGCTTCAACCTGGTACAAAATTTATTCTGCGTTATGTTTTAAGCAGTTTTAACGGTTCGTGTCACTGCAGTTCATTCAATAAAGATTGCTTAAAGCCGTTGACAGGTGTTTGTGTCTTCCTTAATTTCTTCTGAGTGCGAGCGCATACGCTGGGAGTAAAACACGGTTTTCGTATCACTCGAGGTCTTAATGTTCATGACGATAATCGGTTTGCAACGCATGAAGACCCGTCAAAGTAGTAAAAAAATCAATGTTCGAAAATCCGTTTGGGCTTAATTCAATTTTAATGGCGCCATTTTGTGTCTAGCTTTTCCTTCCAGGTTTGGAGTTGTTTGTCTTTCTATATTTTGCTGCAACTTCTAGCGTTTTATTGGTCAGATCTTGCTAAAGCAGTTAATGCTTGTTTCTTATTTTGTCAGAAACCAGTCCTTGTGCTTCGAATCCCTGCAAGAACGGTGGATCGTGTGTGGACAAAGGTTCCTCCTACCTGTGCAAGTGTCTTGAAAGGTTCTCCGGGACGAACTGCGAGCTTGAGACAACAACCTTCAATGGTATGGCCATCACTAAATGACTAACTCTACTACAGTCCAACGTCTATTAGGCGCCCACCCTCGGACTTTAAAAAGTGACCGCTTAATAAAAGTTGGCTTCTTATGAGAGGTATGAAAAACAACAGTTTGCTGACGCAAAAAAATCGGTATTTTCGAAGTGGCCGCATAGTGGACAATGGCCGTTTAATATGTAAGTGGTCGCTTAATAGTGGTCGGGCTTAAACTAGCTAGGATACATAGGAGAAACTCCTAAGATGAAAGTTCATTTTATTCCGATAAAAAAGAGATGATAGCATGGTTCAGAAGTTATTCGTGGATTTAAACACAATTGCTTCGTATTCGGTGATCCTATTTTTTTTTGTCTATTACTTGTAAACTCCACAAAGCTTATAAATAGCCAACTGTGTGACTCTTTTCAATTTCGGTTTTCAGTTGGTGTTTTTAAATGCTTCATTATGCATTAAACTAATACATTGACATTAATTGGAACTATCTTTATGAAAAGTTATAGGATAATAAATAGTATTGTGATGAATTTTATTTGACTGTCAGATAAAATCTCTAGCAGTTCACAAGACATGTGTTTTATCTTCATACCTTACCTGGTTTCTTTTGTTAAAGCTAAAACAACACCCGCCCCCACCACCCCACGGACAGTTTGTCACCCAAACCCCTGTCTGAACGGAGGGACGTGCAGGGAGAACGGCGGGGGATATGACTGCGCCTGTCAGGCACCGCGGTACAAGGGACCGAACTGTGAGAGTGAGTTGATATTGCTTACTAGAAACGCTTTTCAGTGCCTCGGCGAGCAAGCATGACAGCTACATTCTAATCAACTTAAAAATCTAATAGCTTTTGATGTTTTGAGTATTGGCCCTTTTTCGGAGCAAAATAGTTAGAAGAACTTACTCCGGCAGCACCTTGTACTAGTACCGAGGGTACTCCGACAGAAGGACTAACGCTCGAACAGTCAGCATCTAGTATACTCCTGACTATCAGCTCTTTGTGAATGCGACAACAATGAGTTTCACTGGATCATTTCGGTGGCGAGACTTCTTAAAAAAAATAGAATTATTGAAGTTTATTGCTGCAAACTTATTCACTTAAGCTTACTATATTGATTCCCTTTTATAAATATGAGTGTTGAATTATGTCTATTTTTCATTTTGTGTTGTCAATGTTTGAGCGAAAGAAAACAAAAAATGCGAGATGAATAGGTTAAATTCAAAGTAGGTATTCTTAACTTTAACCAATCAGGTATACTCATTAACCAACTCATTACACATTTGTTGCAGTTGATGAATGTGCGGAATGCGACCTTAATGCCATTTG
The DNA here is from genome assembly GCA_025388745.1 of Hydrozoanthus gracilis. Taxonomy (NCBI): domain Eukaryota; kingdom Metazoa; phylum Cnidaria; class Anthozoa; order Zoantharia; family Hydrozoanthidae; genus Hydrozoanthus; species Hydrozoanthus gracilis. Next base: position 16,950 of record JANVCF010230707.1, read on the forward strand.
TGTCAACGGTCGTTGTAAATGCAGACATGGTTACCATGGAAACGGATATGACTGTGCTAAAGGTTGGGTTGACAGTGTCTATTACTTGCTAGTTACAGTTACTTGAGTGCTTTTAAAGAGGTTTTGCAAATATTTTCTGCTACCATGCATGTTTAATTTGCACCGTTATTATTTCTTGACACGTCACATTATTTTACGCTGTGTTTTATTTACTTAATTGTTTTGATTGGGAACTTCATGTTTGATGAGTTTTTTTTAAAAAGAGTTTTTTTCACCCAGGTGTTTTCCTTGGTTAAAAAAAATCGAATCTATTATCCCCCAGATAACAAGATAACACTCTGTATTCTAGATAACAAAAGAGCAAATTAACTTGTTATTCCCCAGATAACAAGATATAAAATATATTATCTCCCAGATAACAAGATAAAAAATCTATCATCCCATAGGTAACAAGGTAACATACGTGTTATCCCCAGATAAGAGGAAAAAGTGTTGTCCTCCAGATAACAGGGTAAAGAATCTATTACCCCAGGGCTGATAACAAGATGGCAAATCTGTTATCCCAAAGATAACAGGATAACAAATATATTATCCCAGATAACGAGAAAGCAAATCTGTTATCCCCCAGATAACAAGATCAAATGTCTGATATCCACTAGGGAGGCCAGGATAATGAATTTGCTGTTGCTGAAAATTTTCCAATTTGTGTTGACAGTTTCTTTGCGCTTGTAAAAGGCCGTCAATTAAGTTTGTATACGCTTTATGCCTCAACAGACGAATGCGGTGACTGTAGTCCGTATGCCAAGTGCCGGGGCAGACTGTGCATCTGTGTGGAGCCGTATGTAGGAAACGGACAAACATGCCACAGTAGGTTTACGTGGTTTACACATGAACAAAATTTCTACAAGCAACAAACTATCAATAACTATTGAAGCATTAATCCTTTTTAGCTTAAAGTTTCAATCTGAATGTCTTTAAAAATACGAAGGCGCAATCAGATTTTTTAAGCTTTTTTGAAGGAGCTTTTAACCCATTACCCACAGCAACGAACTCTACGCTCAGCTGCTAATAAACGACTCCTGGTACAACTAAAGTACTGTCTGAAAACGTATAGCTATAGAGCCTTCTCTTACATATCTCCACAACTATGGAATGGCTTACACGATGATAAAAGAAGATACAAGTTCTTAGAAACTTTCAAATCTAAAGTGAAGACTTACTTTCTAAACGAGCGTTTGTTTAGAAATAATTACGTTTTTTCTTTAGAATTTTTAGTTTTTAATGTAGTTACTAAGATCTGATTATAAATTTTTAGTACTATTAGTAGATAACACTATCACTGTAAACCGCTGCTGCAATTGTATCTTAGTTGAAATTAAATTTATATCTATTCTTCCATTTATCTTTAGTTTTGAAAACGCTACTGTTTTGTTAAAGATTTATTATTTGTGGTATTGCTATTGTTTTTATTATTACTATTATTATAAATATCATTATTATTATTATTGTTGCTATATCATCGTTGTTCTCTAGCTCAGTCTTTTTTTATTATCTTTCAAAACTCCACAGTTCCTACCTGCAACAACTGCCAACCGCCGTACTCTTGTCAAAATGGAAATTGCGTAAAGTACTCAAAAAGGTGAGTATATTTCTATTTAACGTGCTTGTGTTGTTTTTAATCAACTTCAGTATGAACGAAACAACGACAAACTGACGATAAGGAAACTTCACTCTTTGATTCTTGTATAGTCCCCAGGAACACAGTTGTTTTTGTGTTTTCCCGAAAATCCCGAATTTTCAGAGTTGAAGTTCAGGTTAACACGAGGAATCGAGAGAAAACAAAAATAACTTGTTTCCCAAGGGACTATAAATCAATTGCTTTGTTATATATTTAAACTTTCCTCCAAACAATCATATAACAAAAACAAAGAAACAAAGACGGCGCGCGAGCAACAACTACACAATAGTATCTCGGTCGGGATACACTTGAATTTTATCAGGGGCACGTGACCAACTATCAACCAATCACAAAGTCTAGTTACATACCATCAACCAATCACCCTGCTCGTTTTGTTGAGTGAAAGTCTAGGTATGTGACAAAGGCAGTTATTACATGCAGCTGTTCGTATACACTGATTCTACATCCCACTTCATTGGTCGTGTTTTGGTCACCTCTTGTCCATCATCTCTGTCAACGCAATCCTCTGTCCGTTTTAACAGAGGTATAATCAACAGCAATTTGTTTTGATCGGAAACTAGCATGATCCAAACTCTATCATTATATAGATGGTGCTATTCCTTTATAGATCTTAGAATAGTTTCCAATAAAAAAAACTCTTTAGATAAGCTTAAGGTTTCCCGAAAAATAGTTAATGATTTTCTGCGATATAAGAAGAAAGTGTTAAGGTGGTTCAACTACAATAAAGATGTCCTCCGATGAATTTTAGGTCTAAAATTGAAGAGCGGCGCCCTTTGAAGAGGATGAAGTATGAACCACGAAATGGAAACTAGTGGACCCAAGTTTGGGAACGTACAAAGTGAACCAACAGGAATCCTTGAACTTAGAGGAAGCAGGAAGTGTGCTTTCATGTGATCCTTGTTGTAAAGATGAAAGCCAGCTAGATCTAATTTACATTTACTGTTCCGAATCGTAACAAACTTCATCATCTATGAAACTAGCCATAAATTTGAAGAAACTCTTTCTTTGTATATTTTTGTACAAATTTGAGTAAATTATGGACATCAAGGATTTGCGTGTTGGAAAAGCTCTACTACATCGATTCAGTAACTAGCCGCTTATTCTTGGTACACACTATTCACACTTCCTTTACGAGTATCTTTGTACCATCAAACCTGATTCAATAAAGTGAACTGCTTAAAACCAACATGACTTCTTTAGTACCTGCTTTAGTAAATTCCCGAACCCAAGTCCAATTCCACCCCCGCCCTAGCCACCGCCAACCAACACCAATATCGTCTCTATGGGTGAAAGTGAATGTTGTCATCCGTCCAGATTGGAGTGTAGCAAAAAAAGAAAGAATTAAATCAATTTCTGGAATTTTGAGCCGTAACAATAAACAGACGTTTTGATTTAAACCATCAGTCTTCATCAATGAAGTTGGTCACATGACAAACGCCAAGGAACGGAGGAGAGGGCCCTGTCCACAGTGTGTCTTCACTGGTGAGGACTGATGGATTTAGTCGAAACGTCTGTTTATTGTTAAGATTCAGAACCCCATAAATTGATTTGAAAACTTTCATCACCTTTATAGGCTTTGTTAAAACTGTGGCCATAGCTTACTCAGCCTTGCCATTTGACACATGAACGTGGTATAAAAATCTATGTGTTTACCATGATAAGTTATTTGGCAAGAGCAAAGAATGTAGTCATTCCTAAGTCTGGCTTTCGCGTCCTGAATTGGATCGGCAAAAGAACGAAGTGGTTCGGTCATATAGCAAGCCGCTTTCTTGCTTTTTTTTGCAAAACGAACCCTGTTTTAAGCCACATATATAGTAATCAGTTGTGTAATGAACATCCTGAAACCGAATGGATGGTACTGAATACCAATGGGAGTTTTTATGTAACCAGATTTTCGAAACTGCAAAAAAAACTTGTCATTTCACTTCAGATTTCGTTCTCTTAGCCAGAATCATTAAAAAAACACTTCAGTCCATCAAAACTTAGCTAGCGTCGATACAAAACCAATAAGCCCATCCTAACCAAAATATGTCTAACTTCTGATGAAAGAGTTACTAAGCTATTTTCTAAATGAAAAGGAAAAGTCGGAGGAAAAGGCAAAAATAACAATATTGTCTTGGAACACTAAGCTATTAAAATGTATTAACAGTCTTTGCTCATCTTAAACATTTTTAAGTAATCAACGATTTTTTATTGTGAACTGTAATTAAAGGGAAGTTTATAAAATTAATTTAAGATTGCTACTCCTTTAAAAGAACAAAGTAATAATAAAAAAAAATTGTTAAATCACTGATT
>JANVCF010230708.1:3244-16505 GCA_025388745.1 Hydrozoanthus gracilis
GATTTTGGAGAGATAAAAAGGATAAATTAGGGCGAATTTAGAATTTCATCAAAAGTCACTTACCTCAGTTTTTCTCTAGACTCTTCAGACTTTTAAGTTTCGAAACTTTCTGGGAGAGCGTACTCCCAGACACCCCTAGAGTCTTGCACCTTTGGCGCTCAATTAGTCTGTCTCCTTGTTCAATTGCGTCCTTAAAAAAATCCTGGGGATGAGCTTGGCTGTGGCTTTAAACAAGTATGACTACAAACCTAGTTGAATACAGTAGCACTGATGATTTCAACTGTCTTTGTAACTAAGCTGTGATTTTCACTGCTTAAACTTCAATGTATGTACTCTAGCACCTACTGACAGCTTTAATAGAGTTTGTGCTTTGATTTGTTAAATTTGTAGGTGCAAAGCTAAACATGAGAGTTATCCAGATAAGTTGCCGACAACAACAGTAATAATTTGCTTTCACAAAGAAAGACTGTCCGTGCTTTTGCGCACAGTTCACAGTGTTATTAATAGGACTCCTCCTGAGTTGCTGAGTGGTGTCATTGTTGTTGATGATTTCAGTCAAGATGGTAAGACCTTTTCACTTTATACAAACAAGTTTGTCCTATTTAATATGACGTTTAGTGTTTATAAACTTGCAGAACATTGCTTGCACAGTTTAAGTTTCTGCCTTTATGAATGAGAATGCAAGAAGAATAATCGCTAAAAATGAGTAGAAGAGACATTTTTGTAACCTGTTCTAATGTTAATAATTTGTAGGTAGTTTAGATTTCAAGCTAGTTTTGTTAAGTAGCCTTTTGGGTATTTGCCTTTCTCTGGTTTCCATTTATTAATAAGCAGATGAGAGTCTTTGACTGCCCCTGGACAGGAGACATTAATCTGTTGTACATAGGTAGGCCTGCAGCAGAAGCAAGATTATAGTACTTATTCATACAGCTGAGTAGATTTTTAAAGGGTCTTAGTTTGCTCAAGGACAAAACACATGTACAATGGTAGACCTACCTTAGCTTGAACTTGCTGCCCTAGGTATATCAGTTTGAACCCAGCTGTTAGTAACTCTGTTACTGTTGCTGTGACAAAGCTATTTTAATTAACTTTGAACTTTTTCTGACCAGAAAAACTTGGTAAGCCCCTTGATGAACACATAAAAACTCTTGGACCCAAAGTGAAGGTGATTCGAAACAAAAAGCGAGAGGGCCTGGTTAGAGCCAGACTAAAAGGAGCCTATGATGCAACAGGAGATGTCCTGACATTCCTTGATTCACATTGTGAGTGCACTCCTGGATGGGCAGAGCCATTGCTTGCCCGCATTGCTGCAGACAAATCTAATGTTGTATGCCCAGCCATAGAAGTGCTGAATGCAGATTCATTTGCCTATCAAGCATCAGCAAATGCTGACCAGCGAGGAGGCTTCAACTGGGATCTGTTCTTCAAATGGAAGGGAATTCCTCCAGAGGAGCAGAAACTTAGAAAGGATGAGTCAGATCCTATTAGGTATGTAAGTCTAGCCAGGGTCACAGAGTTTCAGTATCTGCTGAGACTGGAATATCACATTCACTGTAGATACATCAACTTCAGATACAAGTATGCCCTGACCAACAGTTTGGTGAGCATTGGGTGAATATTATACCCAAGGTTTGTTGGACTCAGCAAAGCCTCTTGATAGTTTTTTTCTGAGCTAGAATAGTGGCACGAACAAACATGACGTTCTTGAAAGAAGAAGCTTTACCAACAGATTACTGTTTTTAAATCCATTTTTGATACAACGGTGTGTGTGTTACTTGCAGACACAAAAGAAACTTGAAAAAAATTGATAATTGACTGACCAGGGTTACGCATATTTGTTGTAAACAATCTCTGGTTAAAATGTCAGTCTTTGTCTACCAGACTGTAGCCTTTAATAATGAACTAATGAAAAATAAGAGAGAAATACTAACAATTTATTAATATGATTGTGTAGCTAGCACTGATAAAAATTCAAAACTGTTTACCTGCTGCTTTAACTTATTAGCATTTTTATTGTTTTTGAGCCACCACTAATTTCTTAATTCGAACTTTAATGGTTTTTCAAATATCATTCCATTCATGTGATAAACCCTATGCATAAAATTAATGGCAGCAATTCAAATAAATTATCCTTTTTCCTACATTCAAACTAGCACTACTAGCCATATTTTGGGTAGTTTTGTTTTGAAAGTTTAAACCAAGAACATGGCTAGTAGGGCTAATTTGAATTGAGACAAAAAATGTTTAAACCACTGCAATTAATACTGGGTGTTTATTGGGTATCTGGGATCGGAGAATTCTCCGGTAACTCGCGGAATTCTCATGCTAAATTATGACGAGCTGTAGCGCTACTATATTTGATATTTTTATTCAGATGTGGATGAGTTTCACATTTTGCGATACTTCTGATACTTTTTCCTATTCTCCTGCTACTGATAATCTTAATGAAAACCCTGTAATATTTTATTTTTTGCACACTTAAAGGGTCTATAGTATTTTGCTTTTAGTTTATTATTTCATCAAAGGCTACAGTTTGGTAGCTGAAAGCTTGTAAATTTTTTTTTAGTGTTTTAACCAGAAAATTATTTTTATAAAATTTTACCCAAAGGAAGCTATATTTAGAAAAATGATTTGAGTTATTAATTTTGCAGGACACCCACCATGGCAGGAGGCTTGTTCTCAATCCACAGGAAGTACTTCTTTGATCTGGGTTCATATGATGAGGAGATGGACATTTGGGGCGGGGAAAACTTGGAACTTTCATTTAGGGTAAGAAAAGATACACACTTTGAGTTTTTTTGCCTTGTAGTGCCTAGTAGCAGATCAATGGCCCTAGTTGTTACTGGTATTGATATTTTTTGGAACTCAATGTTACTCAGATATTTTTAAATTAAGCTGTACTGTAGATTAGCCAGAAGAACCTTTGGAAAGTTTAGGAAACTTGCTATAGTCCGCCTTTATCATCATCATCACCATCATCATCACCATCATTATCATCACCATCATTATTATCACCATCATCGTCATCATCATCACTCATTTAATACTAGTGTCATAAACATGTAGTTGCATGGGGTTGAGAAAACTTTAGATGAATCCTCCACTGTATTATTAACATTATTGATCTAAAAAAAACTCAAAATGCTACTGAAGCAAAATCCTCAAATTAGTTTAACAAATCTTAAATAGTTAAAGTTTGACCGTTATAATTCATTTCAGACTTTTAAAATAATTTTCGCAAAGAATTTTCGAAGACAAAATGCTTTTTTTAGTGCTAAAGCTGCAAAAGCTTTTCCAGCTTATTAGATATATGTGATGTCACATGATTTGAAAGCCAGGAGATGAGTCAAATTCATATGACCACTGCGAAGTTTACATGGCTTGTGGTCCTGGCAGTGTTTGACCAAAACACTCGTTAGTTTGCTGTAAGCACTAATGTAGAGCAGCTTTGAAACCATGTGACATCATAAATTGCCGTATGTTTTGAGTTTTGTTTGCACTGAACACACTATTTTGAAAGCTTATTTCACAGACTTGAAATGGTCAGGTAAGCAATTTTATCCCTTTACAGTTGAATAGAAGTGTTGAAAAAACCCATGGAGCTATAATAAGAAGTATCAACGACAAAATGGTTTCAGTAGTACTTTAAAAAGTGCCTGTGTACTTATCAGCTGCTCAAATGTGATAATCCTGCTGCCATTCTCCACTCTAGCATTGAATGAGAGGGAGCCGGACACAGCAACCAAAATGTGTCACATTTCAAAATGATAGCGTGCAAAGTTCAAACCACGGAAATTATCTAATGGTTGGCGTTAGATTTATGCACAGGACTATCAAGTTTGAGCTGCTGATATGAACACAGATGTAGTAAAAGTTTTATTTGAAACAGATAAATGAAATTAATGTTGTAAAGTGTGTTTCTATTGTCCAAGATGTGATTACTTTTATTAATTGAATACAAATTTTATTTGATTATATAATTAACCCAGAGCCAAAATCCAACTATCAGTAGCTATCTGGTACCAGTTGGATAAATGTTTTTATTTTTGGCAATCATGGCAACATTGAGTCTTAACAATTGAAATTTTGATCTTGGATACAGATCTGGATGTGCGGAGGCCGACTTGAAATAATTCCTTGCTCACGAGTTGGGCATGTCTTTCGTAAATATACTAGTCCATACAAGTTCCCTGATGGTGTTGAAAAAACCCTTAACAAGAACTTCAATCGTCTAGCTGAAGTGTGGATGGATGAGTATAAGGAGCTGTACTACAACAAGAAACCCCAGGCACGGAATCAGCCATATGGTGATATCAGCAAGAGAGTGGCCTTGAGGAAGAAGTTGAAATGTAAGAGCTTTAAGTGGTACATTGAAAACATCTACCCGGATGTTCAGATGCCTGAGTTGAACCCACCAGCCAATGGAGAGGTAAAAACAGCCTGCCATAATCTTAGTAGAATAGGAATACAGATCAACCTCATAAAAGTTAGACACCCTAACCCATAAGTCAAACTTAAACATGAAGCCTTTTTGTCTGAGTCAACTCCACAAGAGCAATTTTACCTTGTTTATTGACTTTCTAGTTGTCGGATCTTTTTATTACATGAACAACAACAACAAATCTTTATTCTCTCCTTTTTAAGTACATGTTTATATTAATTCATAAATATAGCATATAAACAGAAGAAGGAGACAGGGTAATTGAAAGATTAATAATATAACACAGTATTAACTCGGACATACAGCAGCATACATTGCATATACAGTACATACAAAATTATATTAATTTTAGTTAATTAATTGTGGTTTTAAAATTTCAACTTTCTTGTCCATTTTTTGTCAATGGTAATAGTTATCAGAATTTAGATTACAAAAATTGCTTGAAGTTCAATACTTAATTTTTTTACTAACAGTTACTACTCAGGATCACATTGCTGTTTTTTAAAACATAATGAGCTTTTTTCAGATATGATTTCTTTACTTTGTCCTTTATAGGTTCGCAACCCAGGGAGTGGGTATTGCTTAGATTCTCTGGGTATGAAAGGAGATAGTGGTTTCAAACTTGGCCTTTACGCCTGTCATGGTCAAGGTGCTAATCAGGCAAGTAATGTTTCATGACATGATAATTTTGTAGGTAAGGAGGACCAGATTTAGTTGTTTTTGCCCTAGAGTCATTCTTGATCATGCTCAGATTTGTACTTGACAGGAATTAGCAAGGGGATGGTTGCTTTTGGTCACTTAATTTTGTTTGCTATCGTAAAATGCTAGTATTATTTAACTGGTAAACTTTGTAGTGTTGTGACAAGCCTAAACTCGTTTGAGAATCAAAACTAAGAATTTTGTTCTTATGCGTTTTCTTTAAAACTGTTTTCAGTTCTTTACTCTGTCGTCGAAGGGAGAAATTATATTTGAGGAGGAGAATTGTCTGGATGTATCTCAGAGCAAACCTGGAGCGCCGGTAGAAGTGCTTAAATGCCACGGCATGGGAGGAAACCAGAAATGGGAACACGACAGGAAAGATGTAAGTCGTCAGTAAGACCCAAGACCTACTTAGAGTGCAAATGCAGTTTATTAGCTCACGAACTTAAAAATTCGACGGCGTTTCTTCATTTTTGTGTCGCGATTGAGACTATATCAAAAACAAAGCGTCTATCGAATGTGGGATGGTGAAAGTGCGTCATATAAAAACTTTTAAAAATTGACTATATAGTTAGCTAAACAATTGTTTATCACGTACTAAGTTCGATATTTACATAGTAGATCGGTGAAATATAGAGCGTTCAGCCGCCCATATTAATCACACGTGGTGATAACAAAAACAGCCAATCAGAACGCTCGATTTCCATATCATCACGTGTGATTGATATGAAGCTTTTCCCACCGTTGCAACAACTTGTCAATCTACTATTTTCGTCCTCTGTGGACCGAAACTCTGTTTACTTCTCGCTAAGTATGTATCACTGATTATGATTAAGAAATAGTTTACAGTTATCGTGTACACGACCAGGTGTGCATCTGTCGAGTTAAAGACGCGCGCTCTCGTCATACAAAAAGCGCGCGAAAAACTCTACATGTGTTCTAATATTTGTTATTTTTTTGCTTTTTATAGGGTACAATAAGACATTTTACAACAAGACAGTGTTTAGACCGTGGACCGCCCGGCAACACGCATGCTATCATGAATCCTTGTGATGGGAGATCTTCTCAGAGATGGGTGTTTTCTAAATATCGTTCCAGCTAACAGTTTAGCCTCGTGAATAATTAGTTAGTGCATAGTTCCGAATTACGTACGGATGATGATGATGAACCCTTACCTGCTAAATTTTTAGAAACAACGTCATAAGACTCTGGCTCAGCGAAAGCTAACAAACAGAATTTGTTAAAGCAATGGTCATTTTCAGAATCTATTTGTAAGACAAAGAAAATGAATGGTCGCTTTGTAGGTTTTCAAGCAGTGGCTCAAAAGTCGGAACATTGTTTTTGTTAAATGTGAAACCGTTTTAGCTGGGTAAGGTTTGATATAGCTGATGGATCATTGTCTACATTATTTGCTTCACTTATTAACATACAGCGCCTCACTTTCTACCAGAGATACAAATTGAAAAGTTCTGAATGTTGAAAGAGCTTTCCAAAATAAGCCCCATCTCAATAAAAGAGTCCAATATAATATTGTTAAATAATACGTACAATAAGATTGGAAGCTTTACAAAGAATCTAAGAATTTTATTAGTTTTGCCATCCATTTGTTTTTCGTTTTGTATGTATAGAACTTAATTTCACTTTCTTTACCCTCATCAGGTTTTGAAAGTACTAGATTTCGTTGTATTTCGGCTCTTTCTTCATATAATGTCTTTTGTTAATGAAGCAATAAATGTAAACAATGACGTCAGCAAACACTCGCCTGTAGGGTAGAATCGAGGTCAAGTTTTACGTGAGAACTGGTCTATCATTTGCAATTTTTATAGAGAATATTGAACTGCGACTGTTTTGTAATTGTACACGTGTTATCCTGTTGCATATTTATTACATTGCCCAGGGAGGTGCACCTCCCTGCACTGCCAAAGTTTTCTGCCTTTGTTGGATTAGATAGTTTTTTAGGCCTCGAAAGGTCTTGGAGAATGTTTTTTAGTTCTGTGACATCACAGGCAAAACTACGGCATTAATGGAAACAATGGTCTTTTTTTTAAATAGAAAGATAGGATCTCAGTTTACGAGAAAAAAAACTGGAATAGAAATTTTGTTAAAATACATTGAAGGTTTCGATGAGGCTAGTCCTCGGGAACATAAACCGTTTTATTCGTTAATTATTCATAATCATATATGTGTATCTAAAGCGCGAAAGAAAGACGTTGAAAAGAAAGAATAACATATTTGTTTACAAATATAACAGAATGGCACAGTGGAGATTTTACGACTTAAGAGGTGTTCGCCCCTTTAGAGATAGATAGAGTAAATTTAAGTTAGTCTTGATTTTTTTAAATTTTTATGAAATTTAGTGTTTATACATTGTAAAGAGCGTATAAACGAGAGTAAAAGTCATAATTATAAGATTATCTGTCATTTGTATAACGAGGGCTTGGTCGTTCAAAGGCTGGTTAACTTCAATCCAGGGTCAAGCCAAAATTCAAGCTGTATAATTCTCCTCAAATGGAAGGTTAACGAATCTTATAAATTGCCCACGGAAAAAAATTGTTAATTCAAAAATTACAGCTCAAATCGGTCGATGTAAAATTGGAAAAAGAACGTTGGAGATTTTAACGCTGGACTGTTAATGCTAATCGGCCTTTGAACAACTTCATTGCCCTCCATGCAGGCATTTTTATAACTCAGTGTGTGGACAATGAATGAAATGGATATCTTTACGGCATAGAAACCTATTTTGCATTTCAAACTTATACTTTTTGACACAAACAAACAAATCATAAGTGCTAGCGTGGTAGCCATCAGTAAATAGAGAAAACAAACTGCACAATAAACTGAATACATGTTTTATGGCTTTTATCAACCACATTGTATTGTGACAGTCGTTATTACAAAGGGGCGGCGGAAAGGTTTTTGTTTTTGTGCACCTTCAAATCATAAGTGGCTAGCGTGGTAGCCATCAGTAAATAGCTATATCAGTATTTAATACTTTTGATCATCGTGTTTTTGAATCAGAGAAAACAAACTGCACAATAAACTGAATACAATATTTATGGCTTTCATCAACCACATTGTATTGTGACAGTCGTTATTACAAAGGGGCGGCGGAAAGGTTTCGTCTTTTGTGCACCTTCAAATCATAAGTGGCTAGCGTGGTAGCCATCAGTAAATAGCTATATCAGTATTTAATACTTTTGATCATCGTGTTTTTGAATCAGAGAAAACAAACTGCACAATAAACTGAATACATGTTTTATGGCTTTTATCAACCACATTGTTTTGTGACAGTCGTTATTACAAAGGGGCGGCGGAAAGGTTTCGTCCTTTGTGCACCTTCAATAATTTGACCTCAACAAGTTTTATTGATGGCATGTTCAGGGGAAATGCCATGTTATTGGGTGTTTAAACTGAGATAGAAGAATAATTGCGTAGAACACTACAGGAAGCTTTGAATAGCATGGCAATACAAGGGAACAAATTAATGGACTGACTAGATTGAAGAAGCTGAATCATATAAGAACTTTAAAACATTTAGGCTGAAAAGCTTTTTTTTAAAAAAAATTCGACTACAAATTTGGCTGTAAATTTGACTATAAAATTGTTTTTAAATTAAAAAGGGTGTATGGTTATGGAAACATTTGACGAACTTGTAGCGCATCGTTGTTGCATCGCAAGTTGTGAAGATAATGTAGCAAGTTGCAAGTACACCATTGCAGGCTGCGAGACAAGGTTGCAGACCACTGTGTTGTGTCCTTGAGTCTCGAGTCCTACCCGACCTGTTGAAGCTGTATAATTGGGTACCAGTTCAGCTTGGTGCTAGCTTGCGATGGACTGGTGTCGAGCGAGCAGTCAAAGCTGGACGAAACCGGATAATGGCCGTGCCATTTTGCTAGCCCCTTAAATAGAGGAGCATAGTAATACAAAAAAGAAATAGACCATTTTTTTTGTTCGTTTCATTTTTTTATATTTAAACCACATACCCAAAGTAACATTTTTGTAGTAGGCCGACTCAGTCGGATTTTATGCATAAACAGCGCCGCGGTCCGAGAAAGATGGAAAGGCTAACGTTGGGGACTTTAGAAGCTGAGCGCACAAATCTGCGAAAATTTTCCTATCTTAAAGGTCTAATTTTGAAATAACTTCCCGGATAGGATGCCGTCGCTGGAACCTTTTGAAAAATCAAGTTAGTTTTGTTTTGAACGATAAGTTAAGCTGGTACACCTTTACTCTGGCCACCAGAATAAGAAATCCAAGTTAGACCAGTTGAATCACCGAGTCAGAAACTCGTCACTGGTTACAGGGGGAGTCAGCTTACCATTGAGCCACGTGACCAACTTGTGCTGCACATGCTCAGTAATAACTAACTATCGCAAGCAAGTTTTCGACGGACTCGCCAGCTTCCTTCCCAGAACAGTTTGCGCTCTTCAATTTTTCCAAGAAAAAATCAGACTAAATAAAATATCATATGAAAAATTAGATTTATGATCATATTGTGGTCCTAGTCTCATTTCCTAGAATACGTCTCAATTCTCGATTTTTGGGTCCGCGTCGGTTAATTGCTAACAAATGTGCACGGCTTCGTACAACTTGCGCACGACAATTTTCAATTTTCAGTGTTAACCATCAACGAAACTAAAGTTTTGTTTTTCTTGAGTGGTGTATTTTCTGGCTTTAAAGAGCTGAATCAAAGGAATGCTCAGTATCGCTAGACTCCTGTCCGTTCATTCCCTGCTTGGTCAAATCGTTGCTTCGATTTTCCTCGTCAACCAAGCCCAATGTTTTGGGTGTGACCTCTTTGGTTGTGTTTGAATCCTTTAGGGCAGCTTGGTCACTTGTCATGCAAGTTGCAGCAGATGGAACATCCTTATTAGATTGACTGACAGCGGGAGAAGAACTGAATTGCTGGTGTTTTGTATCGATTGAGTTAACTGGTGTCTCGGAGTTGAGTGCGCTGCTCGTGAAGGGTGAGTCTTGTATGACTGGCAACAGTTCAGTTGGCTGTGTGTAGTCGCAAATATATTCTCTGCCTGCCCCTGATCCCGAAGACAACAAAACTTTACTCTTGGATTTATCCTTTCTATCCACTGTTCGAGAGTCTTGTGCAGAAGTGGCCTGTGATGCTTCGCTCATAGATATCGATTCCTGATTATCTTTCGCCTTTGTCGAGTTAACTAGTGATGCTGTTTTTGTTTTCTTCTCTGTGGCTGGATGGTTATCACTCGGTTTGCACTGAGTGGGATAATCATCAATATGCTGGGTGTGGCTTGAAAGTTTTCTACTTTCGGTTTCCGTTCGGCAATCAAACTGCGATACCGGCTCTGAAAGCTTAGTTTTGTTTTGTATTATATGTTTTTCAGATATTAAAAACCTTTTGTGTGCTCTTTTTGCTATTCGATTTGCTCTAAAATTGCTGTGTGAGAGCGATTTATCTATGGTTACGCAGTGGTTTTTGTCGGGCCTTTCGCTAGTATTTTGCGTTAAGGATTTTTCTTTCAGCGGTGTCTCATTACAAAACCCCTCGTTAGTTCCTTCATCTTTCTCCGTTTTACTGCCACGTCTTTCTGTCACATTGTGTTGCAAATCATCTCTAGTTTCATCTATAACAGACAATATATCAAGCTCTCTACCAACACAGTTCTGTGTTGGTGCCTGTTTTTTCAAACCTAGTTCCGAATTTCGGACGAAATTCCTTTGTCTTGGTAAAACTTTTGAGCTAGTCCAAGCCATTGCCACTGATTTTCTACTTCCCCTAAATTCACTGCAGCTCCGAACTGTGTTGTTTCTCGCCCGAAAGAGCTCGCGCTTTTCTCTACAGCAACAACCAAAGAGGCCGTAGATTATCTCCAGGTACCCCTTGCGAAAGGAGCGTCGTCTCAGAGCAAAAACGATCGGGTTAACAGCGGAGGAGAGAAACCCCATCCAATATGCAACGATATGGAAATATTCCGGTAACATTTTTCCTTTCTTTAGCGATGCTAACGTGACAAGAACTGAAAACGGTGCCCAGCACAAGAGAAACAGCGTAAGAATGATTACTAACGTGATAGTAACGTTTTTCTCCGCTTTTAAAGCTTCATAAGGAGCAACGTGTTCTCGCAAGCGGCGCGTGTGTCTTCGGACGTTTACAAATATTCTAAAGTATGCAAAACTCATTATTCCAAGAGGAATTGCAAATCCCGTGATAATAATGAAAAAGCAGTTAAACGTTTCGAAAGCGTTGGTAGGAACTTTGGCAGAGCACTGCATTCTGCCGGCAATGTGAACATAACTATTCCAACCAAGGGCTGGCGTTAGCGCGGTGCAAAACGATTGACACCATGTCCAGATTACCGCGTAAACAGCACGCTTCGTCGTAACAGCTCCACGGAGTGGCATGGCAATCGCGAAATACTTCTGAATACTGATTGCAGTTAGAGTTAAAATTGAGTTTAAGAGGAAGAAAACGTTGAGAAAGCCGTTTATCTGACAAAAAAGCTCTCCGAAAATCCATTCTCCCGAGAGGGCGGTTATAATGGAAAACGGCATACACAGCACTGCTACAGCGATGTCGCTAATGCTCAAGTTTACAATGAATAAACTGGTTACGTTGCGCAATTCTTTCCTTCGATACACGACTGCCACAACCAAAGAGTTGCCGATAACTGCCGCAAACATTATTGCCGCGAGGACCACAGCTTCCAAATACGAGGCCCACCTCGGATTTTGCCATGGCTCACCCAAGAGAGTCCGTAACGTTGGGTTAGCGTTGTAATTCTTTAGTGATTTCGGGACAACCATTTTAGAATCGAAGGTATACTTTTGCCCTTAGAATAATGTTGATTTTCATTCAACTTTGGCAAGTGACAGAGTTGTCAGGATAGCAGATGCATAATTTCAATAGTGCTCAGCCAGAGTTTGATCTACCAATACTGCTAAATAAATTCGTTTGACATTTCGGCAGCTGCCAATGAAAACCGGTTTAACGAATCGCGCCTCATTCACATTGTTTGCATTCTGGCCAATTTGTCATGCACAGACAACCCAATCGTTACATTATTACTTTTCTCTTATCCGATGTAATCAAGTATATTTAATATTTTATTACTTTTACAATCACTTGATTTAGGGTGTTTGTGTAGGGTTGTTTAACAGCATGTTTCGTTCAGATCATAAACCTCCTTAAACAAATAACATGCTCGCGTTTTCCTAGCCATAATTTAGTTTCTGTCGGATACAACATGCATGTTTAATTTGTTTTGTTTCGTGTTCTCGCTTGTTTGGTCGTGCGATGGTTTAAATTCCTGGTTCATTTTAGTTTTACAGACCTACTTGTAACGATAAAAAATTCTACACGTCATCTATTCTTCAGTTTACAAGAAAAAAAGTCAAAATACGACCCGAGTGTATGAAAAGGTTGTGGTTCCTAATAACTTGTTGTCTTATCGATGACCAAAATGATTAACTCGGGCGCTCACTGTAAACATCCAGTACTTGCCGGAAGCTTTTGTCTACCTGACAAATTGGAAGAAATTCCATTAACCAAACTATTGCTGTCAAAGTTACAAACGTCATACAACCATATTTGTCCGACGTTTTCAAAATTGCTACTCAAAAGCTTCTCTATCTCTCTCACTCTCCCATCGCGCTAGCTCCGATTCCCCGGTGGCTCTAATCCGTACATACGCCATTTTTTATATTAGGTCAACTTTATAAGAACAACGCTGTTCACTGATGTAGATTTAAGAATCGAACAACTTTAGGAACATTATAGCTTAGGCCGGCTCGATAGCTACTTTATTAAGCTTTAATACCTGAGATAAGTATAGAATGAATAAAAAAAATGAACTACAGTCTTTCGCCTCTAATCAGTCATTGCTATAGAAGTTATACGCTGGTAAGTACAATCATGAATCGTGTTTGGCAATGCCTTTGGTTTAGTATTTATTCGATTAAGCCACAATAGATTTAAGAACAATTTAAAGTCCCTACAAGCTTATTTTTTTATTTTTTAGATTGAAACTGTTGCCATCTGTGAACTCAAAATTCAAATAACCAATGAAAATATCCACGTCTGAGTATGCTTTTTAATCAAAAAAAGATTGGAATGAAAATTTTGACCGAGCAGGCCGGGGACTGGTA
>JANVCF010230819.1:0-16500 GCA_025388745.1 Hydrozoanthus gracilis
AAATATTACAAAAATCAATCAACCGTATTACTGGCAATGGTGAACTTATTTAGCAGTCCACCTACTAAGCAAAGTTGAAAATTTTAATTTAAGAATCTAGTGATTGATCAAATCAAAAGTTTGTTGGGGACGAAAGGACACAACATGAGGGCTATATAGAGAGTATATAATTAAAGGAAGGGCTAAGTTTTAATTGTGACTCGGTCGTTTTCAAAGCAAAACGATAATGGAAGAACAAAGGTACCACAATAAGCTATGCTGTCCTTAAAGACTAAAAGAAAATTATAATGCAAAGGCGCATAAGAGGAGGAAGAGAATTATGTAAAAGACCTGTATATATTCTAGAGTTTAAAATTGTTCAGTAATCAAGTAAAGATGATTGAAACCAGACATTAATTCTATTAATTGTTATGGCCTGAATATAAGCCAATAAAAATGCCAAGACCAAACTCGTTTCATAATTTCTGCTTCAGTTTTCAGTGTAGTGAAGAGATGGCAAGAGGAACATCAAATACCGCCTCACACGGCCTCGATTTTGACTCCTATAAACTGAAAATGAAACTCTCACCGGTTAGAGCGGTTCACAACAAGCACTTCATTTCGTTAGTAAACCACAGTTAAACTCCTCTGACACGCTGGCGCCAAATGACCCAGCCTGTCAGCGCTGCTACTTCATAACACACGTACACACGTTCAGGCCCGCACGTGCACCGTTTATCATGCGGTAAACCGTCCGGAATACGAGCAAATGGCCGGATCATAGCAAGAAACTAGTAGTTTTTATAAGTCTATATAGAGGTGTAAGATCTTTCTTACAATATCGCAAAACACATGCTTTACTCGTATAGTGATAATTAAAATCTTTATTTTACTCGTTTACTTAAAATTATAATCATAAGAAAAATCGAACGTTTCCATAATTAGCTGATAGGCTTACAAAGTTTTATTTTGCCGTTTAAAGTGCCGAGACTAGAAAAAAAAATTGAAAAAGCTCTAATTCAAAACGAAAAGAAACTGTTACTAATATGTTTTACATAGAAGTTCAACCATGTGGTTTATTTTTTCTTGCCTCTAGCCCGGTGAATGCCGTGATTGGCTAGAGGAAATTGAAATGGACGGAATCTGGCGTGAAGATTTATATCATGTTTGAACTTCTAGAACGAGTTAGTATTTGCATATCAGTGGATAGCAGTAACAAAACAACTCGAAAAAAAACAAGAGGGCGGGCAACTCTCCTCCTATCCCCTCCCCCCAACGAAAAAATTATTAAGAGCACGAAATCGAGGCGCTGGAGGTTATTACGTTCAAAATATGGCGGCCTTCTTTTTTCTAGTTGACAGAAGCGCTACAACTAAATGGACCTCTGAACTGCCGACAGATCAAATACAATTATTCGTAGGACCACAACGTCCAGTATACCATGTCTTTTGACAGGAAGACTTTAGTATGGATGGCAGTCGGCGTTGTTTCGGGACTTGGCACAGCTTTTTGTGTCTCCAAACTCCGCAAACTCCTACGTGAAAAATGTACGAGAAAGTCTTTGGCCCACTTAGAGGAAGGCATACGAATAAGCGACTTGGCAATTTTGGTGAAATCGCCAAATGTTGCTCTGAGAAGAAGTGCGGAACAGCTGTTACTTGATCGCGCTTTGAAGAAAAGGAATATAGAGTTTATTGCTGGCGTTTGTTACAGTGACGATGAATACGAAGTGTTGAAGGCAGTTACTGTAATCGCAATGTTAGCAAAAAATACCGAATATCGTCAAAGGCTGATCAAAAATGGTATGTTGGAAAATTTATCCTACTGCTTGATTTATTCTTTCAAGTATGGGTATAAAGTGCTCGCTGAAATAGGCTCCGAAGACGTGCGTTTACAAAGAATCGTGTCTTCAGCTCTGTTTGACCTAGTCTGCGACGAAAACTCTGCGAAAATCAGGCTGGTGAGAAGTGACTCCTTTATCATAAAGGCCGCCCTGAGTCTTATGGCAGAATCCCGGAATAAAGAAGTTATGCGCTGGTGTTTGTTTTTAGTCCATCAATTGAGTGCCTGTGAAAGTTTGAGGAAAGAAATGATTCTCAATAACGCCATTCCTTTGGTGTCTGACATGTTGGTGTTAAACCAGGGTGACCCGATCTTGATGAGATTGTGTTTACAGATGATGGTAATGTACGCTAACGCTAGTGAGGAAAATGAGTTCACCGCACTGAATGAAATGGCCAAACACAATGTGATCGTACCAACGGCAGTCTGCTTAAAAGCAGGTATAGATATCTTAATTAAAGTTGATGTTAAAATGCTTGTTTTTGATAAATCAGCAGCAGCATGGATGTTTTTGAGAGAAAAATTTTGAATAGTAACAATTTCTAGTTTGTAACAAGTTTATTATGGAGTGTATAGTTATTAAAGTTATTGCACAAAATACAAAAATATAAGAATTTGGAAAAACAATGCAATACAAAAAAGATCGTGAGCTTAAGACTTCATATACCATGAAGTATAAAAAATAACTCATACATTTATTTATTTGATGTTGATCTGTGAAATTAATGGAAGGCAGAAATAGACCAAGCCAATTTTCTGTACTCATTAGGGGCACACTTCATAATTCTGGCTCATGCATGCATGTATACAGTTTAGCAGTGCTTGTAGCAAATATTTAAGTTTTAGAGCAGGAGTTAAGGGTTTATAAAATAATTTTGTATGGAGGCCAGTCTTATGACATTTTCTTGTGACATTTTTGACTCAAGGAATCACGGGAGAACAGACAATAGGACTCAAGGTCCCCTTCGAGGTCTGCCACCTGGGACCTACGGTTTAACATCCTTATCCGAGAAGATGCAAAGGTCTAACCATTTGCAAATGTTAAGGCAAAGGCAGCACCTTCTCCTCAGTTATTTTAAGACCCTGAGTGAAGGTCCGACACCGGGAATCAAACCCGGGCCTCCTGCACGACAGACTTGCACCTTACCAACTTGACTAACCAGGTGGCAATAATTCATTTGATGATCTAAACCACTCAGTCATGCTTGACACTGATTTTAGTTTGGGACACGTCTCAATTTTGGCCGGTAAATTAATTTATTAAAAGAAATTAAGTAAGGTAATGACAATAGCGAACTCAAGAATACTATATACAGTAAAAATATTGACCTAAATAAAGTGCTTTTTATCAACATAATTACATTTACTTTTAAAACTGACTGGCAGTAAAAGTGCATGTTAAAAAACATATTCAGTTTATCAGTTGTTTGACACCAGGTGCATTGTAACAAATTTTAATTAGTATAGTGACAAAAATATTCATTTGATGATCTCAACCACACAGTATATTCAAGCTGTTACAGTTTTAAAAAAAAGTGGACTACATTAAACCAGTCGACGGACTGGCAATGGAACACTTTGTCTGGTCAAGTTACCATTGTCTGTTGACTGGCCATTGATTTAAGCACTGGGAGTTTATAAGTATGCCCTGGATAGAAACTTTACCAAGACCAATACTAACCCTTTCAGTCCCATAATAAATTGGTAAATTCTCCTAACTAGTAGAGCCCATACTTTTCATTGAACAAGTTTGGGAGAAACTTACTGTTCATCTTCTTTATAGGTTTTCTTGGTTTGATCAACTCTTATTTACTCATTACCAAATGTCTTACTTTGTTTGTTGTATGTAAGGAGAAGTTACATGTTTATATAACTAACTGGGACTGAGAGTGCTAATATAGGATTGCAACACTTCATCTCTCATCACCTTTTGAAGACTCATTACTTTAATGATTTAGATACTCACTAAACAAGTCTTGTGTTACTTACCACCTCTATAAGTTGGTACAGCTATAAATCATCTCACATCCAACAAGTGCAAATGGAATAATTATTTTATTGAATTACTTGATTTTTGTAGCTATTGCACATGCGCGACATTAGCTACAATGCTGTTGTTTTGATGGATAGAGTCGATTTTAGGTTGGTTGCTGTGTAAGACCACACGAATTTTCCCGAGATTTTCTCCCACTGTCACTTGTAACCACAGGACTTAGTCGCACAAAGACTCCCGAGAATTTTTCTCACTGCTTAATGAGAAAACAATGCCTCAGGTGTTTATGTTATTGTTAGCCGCATCTACGGCTGCAGTTACACATTCTCTTGATGAGAAAACATTGCCTCATGTTGTTGTTTATATTGTTAGCCGCGTCTGAGCTCGCAAAGAAAATCCATTGAAAATAAAATTTCAAAAAGGTATTGTCGAGTCATACAAACCTATTGTTTGGGCAGAGCACCGACCAATTTCAATGTTGCAGAACATCAGTCATTTGTCGAATATAAACCACTTATCTCAGAACAATAGTCATTCAATGTACGAATCTCATGTCATCTGTAACTAAACAGCAAATGGTATGGGCACATAGTCCTTGCGACAACCTTTTCTGAAATAGCTGTACATAGTAAACAGCACTGTATTCACATACCAAAGGAAACAAGAATGCAGTAGCTACACGCACACATTATGGGCCTATTTTTCTAAAAACTATCAATACTTAAAATTGATAACTAAAAATTTTTCAGAAACTTTTTTTAGCTTTGCAACCCTACATAGCCAGGCTCCATATATGGTCAATTCATTATGTATGAGCTGATAACCAACATTGAGTGAACAGTCAGAAAGCTAGAAAGTATTGTGCAATATTCAAGGTTGAAAAACAATTAATTAAATTATTGAATTTACAATTATAGTTTTTTTTTACTGTAGATACATGTATACACAAAACAGATGGTTTTTAGGTCTAAGAAAGAGTTCCGAGCTCGTCAGTTAAAAGATGAAAGCTGTTATTTCAAAGTTTTTATTTATTTTCAACTAAGTCTTTTAACTGTTTTTCCAGATGATCATGATCTGGTTTACTGGGCTGCAGCTCTTCTTCACGAGTTTGCTGTCAAAGGTGTTCAGAAGCCCAAGATCTGCGAAGTTCCAAATGTTGTCAAGTCCCTGCAGACTGTGTTGTTAACCAGTGAAGCACTGCTTCAAAGGATTATTCTCCGTATCATCAGCTTTCTGTGCCATGGTAATGCCAGTTTTGGTGCAAACCTGTTACAGTGTTCTTCCTTGATTGCAAGGCTGCCTGTTTGTTTTGTCTCAGGAGATAATGATGTTGTTCACTGGTCTGTCGTAGTACTGCATGACATTCTTGTGTCTTCAGGTTTGTTTGTTTTAAATTTTTCGTTTTTATTATTATTGTTATTATTTACTAAAAAAGATTCTGCACAGTATCTGTTCACTACTGCATTAATTTTAACATTTCCTTAGATGTTAAGTTAGGTTTACTTAGCACAATTGTGATGCAAAACCCTAAAAGAAGTGAGGAAAAGAAGTTGTTGGTTACTGAACATAATTATATTGCTTTGGGGCTTGATGACTATCCTTCGTTCTTATGATCAAGGTACATTTTTATTTAACTATCATAATTCACAAATGTTAGCTTAACAGCCATGTATAGTGAAACATAGATCTAGGATCTTGAAAGTGAGGGTCCATTGGACACCTTGTTGAAAATGGGGGTCCATTAAATTTCCTGAATTTGGGGTTCCTCTTTAATATTCATGAACAATCCTAATTTTTAGTTTGTTTTCCATATTTTTATTCAGCCAAAGAAATCAAACAGTCTTAATGGTACAAATTAAAGTAATTTCTTCTGCAGGACAAAACAGCATTGTTTTGAAAGTTGTTGTGACTAGAAACAAGTTAACTGTGAAACAGAAGAGCTCAAGTAGTTGACCCAGGCCTTCAAGTCCCATTGGTGTCAACTAAAAAGCCCATACTTTCCGTTTAGCAAGTTTGGGGGCTCTTATGTTACTTTTGATCTCATTTCTTATTTTGTATTTGATATGCGAGGAGATGTTAGTTGTAGATAACTGATTGGGACCAAAAGAATTAAGTGGGACGGTTCAACTACAGTGTGTTTGGTTTAATGCAATGCATTGTAGGCTCTTCTTCATCGTCGGCTCGTAAGACAGCAGCAGAAAAGGTAATCACTGCATCTGAGGATGTGATAAAGTCCTTGATCCCACTGGCTCAAAGACTAGACAACATACTTGTGAGACTGGTGGCTGAAATCATTGGGTTCTTCTGCTCAGTTGGTAAGTCTGCAAAGCTACAGTAAATCCTTTCTTGAGTCTTAGTGGCTAATAAGTGCTTGTCTCTGGTTTCTGTTGTGTTAAGCCAATGTGAGTCTTTGACTCTCCCTAGACAGGACACTCATCTACCTCAGGTTAGCTCCCACCAGAACTGGTACTTATTTATACAGTTGAGTCGAGTGGATCTAAGTCAGGTAAAGTGTCTTGTTCAAGAACACAACACAGTGGTCTGACCAGGGCTCAAACTTGCGACCCTAGGATACACTAACCACAAGGCCACTGCGCTCCTGGACTAAGTATTGTAAAACAAGACATATAAAATATCCTGCAAAATTAGGGAATTCAAATCAACTTTTATCTTCCTTATAGAACCTATAATGATACTAACATCACTAGTTGACTTGTTTTGAGAATTGGTTAGTTTTACAGTCCTCTGCTCTACCGACTAGCTATGGAAGGACTACAAATAAGAGCATTATTGATTGTGTCTTCCAGCTTTTCAAATGTTTTTGTTTCATTAACAACACTAAATTCATATACTGTAGAAATGGGAAAAAAGTAAAAATATTGCCCTTTGAGCCAGATTCGACTCAGCAATGATGATGTTAGTTTTACAGTCCTCTGCTCTACCGACTAGCTATGGAAGGGCTATGAATATAATCTTATGAGCATTATTGATTTTGTCTTCTTGCTTTTCAAATGTTTATGTTTTGTTAATGACACTAAATTCATATAGAAAGGGGAAAAAGTCGAAAGATAGTCCTTTGAGCCAGATTCAAATCAGTGATGATGATGTTAGTTTTACAGTCCTCTGCTCTACCAACTAGCTATGAAAGGGCTATGAATATACGAGCATTATTATTGAATGGTTCAAGAACCTACAAGTGTCAGTGTCAGAACAACTTGATACATGCAAGTGCATAAATTTTTATAAGATAAAAGTCTAATAATTTTGCTGTTGCAGAGAATGGTATTTTCTCTGAATGAGTGGAGCATAATCAATTCTGACTCTTTTATAAATTTTCAAAGATTATTGTTGTAAATAAGTACAACCAGACACCATAAAGGCATTCACTGGGCTACCTGTTTGTCAAGTAGCTTGTTTGTACTTTCTTTTCAAATAATTGTTATATTAATTATACTTTAGTTTCTCATTTGTTTGCTTCAAAAATTATTTCTTGGGTCTACAAAAGAAGCTGTTCTGTAACCTACTCTCATGACCATCTTTTAGTGTAGGTCAACCGATTACATGGTGTGCGTTTGATAATGATTTTAGTATACTGTAGGAATCACATTGTTTCCCAACATTTTAAAGTTTTTTCCTCTTTCCCTCACCATGATCAAGGAAGATATAAATAAATCCTGTGAGTCCAGAGGACTTCCAAAACATGTGCTTGAGCTGGCGGCTAACCACCTAAGTCAAAATTTGACCTGACCTAAGTCAAAATTTTGTCTGGTTGACCAAGGCCACAACCAAATAAGAACCAAATAAATGCAGACTACGACTGGGCTTACCACAGGTAGCCCACTAACAATGGCTTAGCAGTGGCATGAACCTTTACTTCTCCATGAATAAAATTAGATGAAGTCATGTTCATATGTGGCAGTTCGCAACTTTTTAAAGTCAACTTCCTTTTGCTGTTGTTAGAGAGTTTGTTAAGCAAAATTGTCAGTGATGGGGTTATCAAAGCCGTGCTTGGATTCGCACAGTCAGAGGACTCTGATCTTCATTTCTGGGCCTCAGCATTGCTGCTGAACCTTGCTATGAGCTCTGACCAAGTGAAAGAGGAAATTGTTAAACTTGGAGGACTGAAGCCATTGATAGAACTTGCAATCAGTGACAGCAGGGAGCCTGGGACTGCATCGCAGGCAGCAAAGACTCTTGTCATGCTAGGGTTTGTGGGTAAGAAATGTTGACAATAGCAACGAGGGTACAGTGGTAACAGTAATCCTTTTCCAGGTTCCAAAAGTCACTTTCCCAGTCAGCTGCCTTTTCAGGCCCTTTATCTATTTTTTTTGATAAAAATTAATATTGTCTTGAATAATGAATCTCAAAAGAGGTAAATAAAAAGTATTGTGCCTGCTTGTAGGGGATCTAGAATTATGAGTAGTGTCATTTGTCTGCATTGGAGTTTGAAGAAATTGAATTAAACAAGATTAGATTTAATTATTAGAAATAATTAGTTTTGTAATGGCAATCAGAGTAAAAGGTGTTTGAAGACATTTTGAACAATTTACACAGTGGAAATCCTGTTAAAGAAAACTGAAACTGTTTTACCTTTCCAGACAAGCCCATGCCAGTAGTTATCAAGTGTGGCAGTTATCAACATGGCGATTTTGCCAGCATCATGATAAGTGGGAAGGATTACTGCTGCAATAAACCCGGGATTAACATGGTAGTGATGGACTTCCTTAATTTCAAGGTGACTGAAATTACTTCCTTTGACACTGGCCATGACAGGAGTGCAGTTGAGCAGCTGATTGAAAGTGTGCACATGGTAAATGTAGGAGCAATAGCATTTCTGGCGACAAGAGGAGAGGCCAACTATTTCATGACAGGTAAGAGGCTTCTCCTGTTCCACTCTGGAGGGTACTGACGGTGCTATGTTTTTACAAATTTTGAATATCTAAAGAAAGAATTTCATGGCTCATACTACCCCTGGAACTCCTTGAAAACTCCTGGAATTTTGAAATCTCCTTCCAGGGCCCTGGAAAACTCCCAGAAAATAGTTAATTTCCCTGTACTCCAGGAATACTCCTGGAATTTTGTGGAAAATAATGTGTGAACTCCATAACAAGCAAACCGAAACCTACTCAAGCAGCTTGCTTGCAGTTACAGGTTTGTATTTAAACTTAACTTCAGTAAGTTTTTTTTGTTCAGTTTATAATAACGTCATTACGTATAACCGTAGTACAATTCATGAAAATTATTGTAAAACTTCAAATGGCTTGGATGGACCCTCTAGAATCGCCTTGCTCCCAGCAGATGTAGCTTCATAGCTCAGTTCAGAAAGAGACATTGAAAACTATACCAGTCCTTGCTATTGTGGTAGAACTAAAGTTGATATTGTTTTGTTTTTTGCAGAGAGAGAATTAAGGGTTGGAGCTTTCGAATATTATTTTGTTACCCTGGAAAACTCCTGGTTTCTATCAGTCAGTATGAACCATCGCATTTGTATCTCATACTTCTTTTGTTCTAGATGAAGCAAGAGCGGCTTTGGAAGGTGTTGGCCTGAAGTCATTCAGCTTCAAGATTGGAGAGTTGTGGGCCTTCGTTGGACAAAAACACAGAAACCATGGTGAACAGATAGCAATCGAGCAGGGGTTTGATGTGGTGGAACTGGAGACTGTAATCTGGTTAGGTAAGGAATGATAAGTTTAGGCTTTCAAGAGATCCTACTTTTCCTACTATTTCCTACTTTTTTTACCCTTCTCCTACTATTCCTACTTTTATCTTGAAATTCCTACTATTTTCTACTTTTTCCTACTTTTTATATGCTGCAATTTCAACAAATTGTGCAAGGTTGTATCATGCAGGAATAGGGAGTAAGCCTTGCAGGTGTTCAGGGTTAAAGGCCGAACCACATGTTGCAAGGACAATTTCTTGATGAACAAAATTCATCTGGCACGTCCAGTCCAGATGGCTCACACTCTACCAGCAGTGAAACGAGTCACAGGCAGACTAGAAGCAGTTCATCAGTACTTCTTCAAAGAACTGTACCAAAGGCTGCATTCTTAGTCCTTCTTCTAAGCCCTCAGTTGTCCTACTTTTCTTCTACTTTTCCCCACGAAATCCTTCTTTTGTCCTACTTTTAATAGAATTTTGGACCTACTTTTCTCCTACTTTTTCATCTGGGTGTGCTTGAAAGCCTGTGATAAAATGAATTTGGTGTGGTGGAAAAGCAGACTTTAATCTTGTTAATGTTGCAGGTTTAGAATTATGTTAATAATCGTTGTAATTTGTTTGGAAGTCGTATGGCAATCACCATGGAGTCCATTAGTATAAATAACAAACTTGAAGTCAAGCTGAAAATGAATACTGTATTTTTAGTACCTAAACGGTTTGCACAATTGCTAGACAGTCAATGTTATGGTAAATGTTAGTAGCAATACACCGAGGAAAAATTAGAAGTGTACTGATGTTTCGGACTGTTAGTAGAGTTAGACAGACAGGTAGAAAAAACAATAGGAAAAAGGGTTATAAAAATATGTTTGAGAAAACATGAGATGGCCATTTTGGGAATTTACTTTGTGTGAGGTGATTAAAGCAAGCATAGTGCGTCAGCCACTACTAATAAGAGCAGCAGAAACTCTTTAACCACCTGAGTATTTTTAACGACGTTGTTATATGATCTTCGCGGTTGTGAACAGGTTCAAATCCCGTTGAAGCGTGAATGTTTTTTAGGCTTCTCCTTCGCAATTGCTTAAATTGGGTTCACAACTGCGAAGGTTTTATCATAACGTCATTACATATAACCGTGGTACAATTCATGAGAGTTATTGTACAACTTCAAACGGCATGGATGGACCGACTAGAATCGCCTTGCTCCCAGCGGATGTAGCTTCATAGCGCAGTTGATTAGAGCATTGCACCGGTATTTCGCATATTTATGCCTGATTTTTTATTTTGCAATTGCTTTAATTGCGTTCACAACTACAAAGATCGTTTAATAACGTCACTACATTTAACTGCGGTACAAGTCATAACAATTGAAGATGATTCATAGTAATCTCGAGATGACCACAGTATCAAAAACGTTTTAAAATAATTTTTTTAAAAAACTTCTAGCTTATCGTTTTAAGCATAATTTTTTTTTATAAGCAAAACAATCATGATAATTCATAATAATCATTGTACAACTTCTAATGGCATGGATGGACCCACTAGAATAGCTCCAAACAGGTGTTGCAGTTGTTTCATAGCTCAGTTGGTTAGAAAACTGCACCGATGTCGCAGAGGTCACTGGTTCGAGTTTCGTTGAAGCCTGATTTTTTTTCAGGCTTCTTTTTCACAAATTCTCAAACTGCGTTCACAAACCCGAAGATCGTGTAATAACGTCATTGTACATAACCGTGGTACAATTCTTCATAATTACTGAGTAATTTTACTGAAACTGGTTACAATGAAGCCACTGAGTACCATAAATAATGTTAGATGCGGGTCAAAAATTGAAGTGGTCGGCAATTTTGGGACTGGCCATGGAGCTTTACAGTATTCAGTGACTGGTGCCTGGTTGTTTGTTTACTGTGCTTTCTGACAGGTACGTTCGTCTGTGAACAAGTCCGCACAAATATCTTGTTGCCACTGATTGATGTTCTCATGAGTACTCCAGCCACCAGCTCGATCAGCAAGGTGTCAGAATTGGAACTTCTTACAATCTTGGCACGACATGATGACCACAAACAGGGTAGGTGAATAGAGACTCAGAGTAATAAACGTTGAAATGAGCTGTAATGTAATAAATCCTGCCTGGTTCATGGAAAGCTAGAGGAAAATTGCTTGCTAACATTGTATTGATTATTAAGGGACAATCAATCAGTACTCTTTTACCACAAAAAGCTGGGAAAGTTTAGCGTTGCGTACAGGCGATGAAAACACTGAAATGAGCTCCAGTGGAATAGCCTCCAGCCTGTCTCTTTGAATTCTAGAGGGACAATCGATAAATACACTTTTACCAAAAAAAAAAAGAAACAAACGATTTGGTCTGGCTGGGAAAGTGAAGCATCATGATATAGTCGATTTACCTTTTTGGTTCTTCTTGGAACTTGTGACTGATTTCTTTGAGTTTTGACGTAGTACAGTTGGATTTGTTCTCTACAAAGGAAAGAAAAATAGGCGTTGAATCCAAGACTGTTTTTAGGAATTTATTTATGAAACCTAGAATTTGAAAAGCAGATATACAAGAAATCTACAGATGTCGTTCAAAACAAAGCTTCAGTCGGTTTTTAATCTTTTTAACGACAAGGTTGTAAATACAACGTAAGAACTCATTCACGCACTTCACTGTCGTGGCAGCTTAGTAACCCTTACTGTTGTGATTAATGACAGTGTAACAGCATGGAGAAAGTTCCTAGACTTTCCTGAGTTTAATGACTTCTTTCTTTGGGGAGACCTTTTTAATAAAAAAGCTGTTTGTGTCTGTAAAATGTGGAAAATAATAACCATCGTTTCATAGTGTAAGTAATTGTAAGTTTAGTGGTAACCAAAGGTCGTAATTATCTTTTCACAGTAATGGTCAGCACGAGTGGTTTTCTCGAATATATGAGTGAGCTGATCTGGAATATGTCATCAAAGACTGGTGATCAGTTGAGGGCCAACCCAATTGCCGTTGCTCATTGTATCGGAGCTATGAAGATTATTTCAGCCATTAGTATTGCCAAGGTCTTCCAGGAAAGCCTGGTGCAAAGCCCAGTGTTGAGCTCCATCATGTCGATACTTTACAGTGTCAATGAAATTAGCATCAAACGTGCCCAGCAGCAGCAAGCAGCAGGTTGTCATGGCAACAGCGTTAAAGGTACCATAGTTTACCTTTGTGAAGTCAAACAAAATTCGGAATCTAATCTGGGAATATAAGCGTTTTTGTATACAGAGTTATGAATTTTTTTATCGTTTTTTCATGATTTCCAAATAGTATTCCAAAATCCTGTAACCTTTTTGTTAAGTAACGTTAAAAAACTTAAACAAAATCGAATTTGAAAATAGACTGTTGTTTTGAAAAATGTAACTCGGATTTTTTTGGGTAGATAAGCCATAGGTGGTTCTCAACTTGCTTTTTCTAACAAGTTTACTTATTAACGTGCTTTGTGTAACCTATTCTCCATGCAGTCACTGTGGTTGAAGATTTTTGCAGTGAAGGAGACCCTGAAAATCAGAGTGAAAAAGCTAACAGAAGTGAAATGAAGACTCCCTGCTCATTCATTGCCGAGGAAGGTAAGTAGTGTGAAGGTTCCCTGCTTTTTCATTTCTGAGGAAGGGAAGTGGAGTAAAGACATTCACTGCCGAGGGAGGCAGTTAGGAGAGAAGACAATCTGTTCATTCGTTGTCGAGGAAGGTAAGTGGGGGGAAGACTCCCTGTACATTTATTGCCGAGGAAGGTAAAATAAGTGAAAACTCCCTGTGCATTCATTGTCGAGGGAGGTAATTGGAGAGAAGACAACCTGTTTATTCATTTTTGAGGAAGTAAAGTTGAGATCAGACTCCCCGTACATTCAATGCCGAGAAAGGTAATTGGAGTGAAGTAAACATGTTCATTCATTTCCGAGCGAGGTAATTGGAAAAAAGACAATTTGTTTGTTCATTGTTGAGGGAGGTAATTGGAGTGAAGATT
The DNA here is from genome assembly GCA_025388745.1 of Hydrozoanthus gracilis. Taxonomy (NCBI): domain Eukaryota; kingdom Metazoa; phylum Cnidaria; class Anthozoa; order Zoantharia; family Hydrozoanthidae; genus Hydrozoanthus; species Hydrozoanthus gracilis. Next base: position 13,455 of record JANVCF010230819.1, read on the forward strand.
CCCTGTACATTCATCGCCGGGAAGATAGGTAGAGAGAAGACTTCCTGTTCATTCATTGTTGAGGAAAGCAAGTAGAGAGAAGACTCCTTGTACATCTATTGCAGAGAAAAGTAATTGGAGTGAAAGTTCCCTGTACATTCATTGCCGAGGAAGATAAGTAAAGAGAAGACTCCCTGCACATTCATTGTTGAGGAAGGTAAGTTTAGAGAAGATTCCCTGTACAACCATTGCCGAGGAAGATAGGTAGAGAGAGAAAACTCCTGTTCATTCATTGTTGAGGAATGTAGGTGGAGTGAAGACTCCCTGTACATCCATTGCCGAGGAGGGTAAGTGGAGTGAAGATTCCTTGCACTTTCATTGCCCCGGAAGGTATGTGAAGGGAAGGCTTTCTGCTCTTTCGATGCCGAGGAAGGTAAATGGGGTGAAGATTCATTGTAAATTCATTACGGACGGGAGAAAGGTCAATACATTTGAACCCCGATAACTCGAACCCTCGGTAACTCGAATTCCTCGCTAACTCGAAGCAAAGCAGGTTTTCCTTGGATTTTCTTCATATATTTACTGTAATTTTTACTCCTATTAATCGAAACCCCGCTAATTCGAAGCGATTTTTACGCCCTTTAGGTACTTTTCTTTGTAATCTTACCCTCGATAACTCGAAGTTATTTTCACTTTTGTGGATTTTGAATGAGACATAGCTCATTTTGCACTGGAAGATAACTTTTAATCTAATTTTCTGACAGTTGACCTTTGTTGGGTCGGTATCAAATGTTTGTAGGTCCGCAAACAAACAGTTTTGACAGTTCTCTCCAGCCGTAATCTGCAATCTATCTGTTGTTTGTCATTACTTTGCAGTCTCTCCCAGTTCAGTCTTGAGAACAGTAGTATGTTTCTTCTTCCCCTCAAAACTCAATGTGCACTGCACTTGCCTCCCTTCTCCATAACCCTGGTTCACAACTTTTCCTGTAACTACTGCAGTGCAAGAATTTTGCTTATCGGCCCACAAAAAGTGATCTTTGCAAATCGCCCTGTCTTTCCTTTCTTTAAATGTCCAACCACCTTGCCAGCCTTTGTAACACTCACAGCATACTTCTCAACTATGTTTTGTGGCTCTCGTACTGTCGTACAAGAAGCTGCACAACATTATTGACAGAAACATGGCTGCTAAACGCCAAGGACTTACAGACGGAATACTTTTCCAATCAATCGTTTCAATAGATTTTGTTATGGCGCTAAAGGTTTTGAAGAGCTGCAACTTTACAGTACTAGTTTTTTTCATGCTTTTGCTTTGTTTGTCATTTTGTATTCTTACAATGTTAGAATACTTGAAATAAAACATTTGGAAGCAAAAATTCTCTTTAATCAAGTGTTTCTGGAATTTTTGTTCAAAACCCCGACAACTCGAACTAGTTTCAGTTTCCTCGGCATTTCGAGTTATCGGGATTCAACTTTGGTACTGGGGTGAAAACTCCCTGCTCTTTCACTGCTAAGGAAGCTAAGTGGAGATAAGACACGTTCGTTCATTGCTGCGGAAGGCAAGTGGAGTAAAGACACAAAATTGTATGTACATTTTTTGAAGCTGCTCTTAGAACTAGTTTGAATTTATAACCTGAAAACAGGTTGTGGTGTTAGTGGCGGTGGGTTTTTCTTAAAGAATCATGGTCAATCATTTATGTGATTTGACAGCGCGATTGACCGGCCGCCACATTTAACGTCACAGATACGGTGGTTACGCTAAACGGGTACAGAGATTAGTGTAGATACCCCTGGAGAGGGTAGACCAAGAACCTGACACGGGGGCGGCAAGTAAATCTGTATTTGTGGTGGCAGCTCTTCAGGAAAGGTAGAACGAAGTTTGGCAAGAAAATCAACAGCGTATGGATTCTTTTAATTTTTTCATTGATCAGTATGAAATAATGTTTTCGAAAGTCGTTCAAGTCGGGTGGTAATGGCATATTTACTAGCTATCGGCAGGCATTCTAAAGCAAAGGTTTGTGTTAGTCCTCGTGCTGTAGCGATTGCTTTAGGCCACGACATTACAAAGGAAGAATGGTCAAATTGACTCACATAAAACTTAGAAATACTAAAATTGGCAGAACACAGGGTGGCAACGATTTTTGTCAGATTTCGACAAATTATTTTTATCCTTGAATTTTCAACTGCGACAAAACGGCGTTCTCGCCTCGCAAAGCATCACAATTGACCGTGATTCTTTAAGGATCTTGAAGACTTTTTCACAACTCTGACCTTGGTTTTGGTTTTCAAGGTGTTAAAACTCAAATTTGCAATTGTTTCTGACATGAAAAAATTTTAAGTAGATAACACAGATATTTTGTCCATCTTGTGCTTTTACAGTCGATGGTATTGCACGTGACTTAAATATGTTTCTGTCCCGTATAGTTGAACTAGCGGCAAGTGGCAGTTTGAGAACCCCTTCCCAGTCAACGGAAGACGAGACTGTTGGAGCGGACGATCAGTCACAACAAACCAAGACCACGGATGACTTCGAAGAGCTGTTCAGTAGCCTTGCACAGATGGCCATAACAACATTGTACCATTGTATGAGGGTATTCATAGCCCAGGACGGGTCACGTGATAAACTCATTAAATCAGGTGCCCTTCACGTTTCATGGTGTACTTTGCTTAATAGTTCTGACGTAACACGCAAACAGATTGGGTTACCGGTCGAGGTCCTGTTAAACTGGTTTAGCTGCTTCAACATACAAGAAAAACATTCACAAGGTACCTTTTTTAGTTAGTCTCCTAGTCTAGTAGATCTAACAATAATATTGTATTTTAGTAAAATTACTCAGGTGATTATAGAGTTTCCGCTGCTCTGATTGGTGGAAGATGACGTACTATCCTGGCTATAATCACCTCGCGCGGAGTGATTATAGCCGGCCTCTGAACAAAACGGCTGCCTCGCATTGTTTTTGTAAATGTTTTCGAGGATGAAACTAACGCAATGCAAAAAAAATGTTGTTTCGAAAAAGACCAAATGTGCAACACGTTCAGAAGAAAGGTTTTCAAAGATTATACAATATCA
>JANVCF010230930.1:1315-16493 GCA_025388745.1 Hydrozoanthus gracilis
AATACAAAGAGAAAGATAGATGTAAACATTCATCTAAGGAAAATTATTTTCAGTCTCAACAGACCAGTGGACAGGTAGATTTCGCTGTTTTTGTTGGGCCCTGAATTACACCCATGTCTTGTCTCTGTTGACAATAATTTCAATACTTCATTTCTTGGTTGTTTTAATTGGAAAAATCAGACACTGATATATAGTTCAGAAGTTTTAACCATTTAATTAGAAAGCTGAAAAATGTAAGAACTATTTATTATTAATTATACTACCAATTGACATAAACTAATTATAACAACAAACTTACTTTTTTACTTCATAACTGCTTTTCAGAATAAAAATTCTGTATGTACATAAATTCTATAGTTATTTTCTTCTTCTGATGGAGGCTATACATTAACTGAGTTAGGCTTTCTTGTTTTCAGGAACAACATACATTATCAACTTTAGGATACATTTAAATAATGAAACACATGTATAAGCATCGTACTATAAAATCCAGTTTCATGGAATTATATGGTGGACTGAACAATAAGAAGTCACTTAACACAACAATTCAACAGGAAAAAGAGTTCAATTCATAATAACTAATATTAATAATAAAAAGCACGAAGGCTTTGAAATATATTTTCTAGTTTACTTACAAGGCTAGTGTGCATGTGTGGTTTTAATTAGTTTCTCAAATTGGAGAAAACAGCATCTGGTTTAGAAATGACCGCATTGAGCTTGCATTATTTAAATTAAAAGTTTACCTTTCCCACACATATAGTAATAATCTAATTCAGACAATCATGATGAAAACTCACAAAAACTTTTACAGTGTGTTTAATTTTAGATGCAATGAACAAAACATTAGCTCTTGATTATGCACATGACATATAGACATAGTACATTTGTAGCTCAGCAGCACTTCAAATGCAGTATATAAAATTTAAAATTATATATTATATTAGTCAACAATGCAAATAGTGACTTCTACATAAAATTAGTTACTTTTTATCAAGCCATATCACGTTAACATTATTGACAGTATAAGTTTTCAAAAAAAACATGAAAACAAATACAAGTTAAATTAAATCTTTCTTACTTCAAACTAAGATTATTCAAATAAGATAACTCGACCTGTTATCTTACTGAAAAAAATTTTTTATAAAAATGTTCTTGTCAAAAACTTAAGAAATACAACCTGTTTCATTGAGCAAAGAATTAATACAGCTTGGTTCATAAATTGTTACAGTAAATTATTTAAACTTTCATTTGATACTGTAATTGCTTTCATTACACAGCAGGCTATAATGAATTGAAGTTGGCTACAACAAAAATTATCTGCTGCATTTAATAAAAACTAATTAGTAATAATATACCAGGTGAAATTTCGATAAACATTAATTTCATTATAGATATGTATTTGACTTAAATAGATCATGATCACATAATTTCTCTGATAGCATCTAAAAACAATTATGACTGTCAGCAAAAAGGTAAAAATGAGATTGTACAATCAAGCAATGTTTATACTTGTATGAACCCCCACTTATCACATTATTACATGTAATCAAGATAAAGTAATTTCATCATTCAAAAATTCGTAGTTAAGTCAATGTTAAAATTAAATTCACTGTTGTTGTATTCAAGGCAGTTTAGATATAGAAGCTGGCCATCAATTGTAAAGAATTCTAAGTCATTTAAAAAAACTGACACAATCTATGTTCATAACAAGCTTTTGGCAAATGAGTTAAACTGCAACCATACAAACTCAACAAGTCAAAGACAAAGTGGTGTATTTATAAAGCGCCCTTTGCATATGAATGCTCAAAGGCGCTAAATACAATGATCAGTTTACCCCCAGAAGACTGCAAGCATTTGCAGGTGCCTCAGACAGCCGCTTCAAAGCGGTCCATGTATGCTGGTACTCATTTTACTGACCCCAGAAGGATGGAAAGCAGAGTGGCCTTAAGTGAAAAGAAGGTTGCTCAAATATTCAACCCTCGACCAGGCCGGGAATCAAACTGGGGACCTCTGGATTGGGAGAACTGCGTCAACCCCTCTGCTATAAAGTGATGAAAATACAAAAGCAAAAAAACAGAAACCAGCTAGTATTCTATAAAGTAAATTGAAATAAAAGTTTACTAGATATTTCTGCTGAGTGACATAAAACAGAGAAATTCTTTATGCTGTTTTAAACATCTCATGTTTTTATAGCAAACTTTTTCAGTATCATGATCTGAAATGGACGCAAAGCAACTACTTCTGTCCAACATTTTGTTTGGATGTCATTATCTAAAATTTTTGAGGTAAATATTGTCCAACATCTACTTTTCTAAACCAATCAAATCCTGAGTAGCAGAGCTGGTATATACTAAAAGTGTTTCAAACTTCTGGCAACCTCATACTTAGCTATATACCAGTAATTATAACACCCTGCATGTTATTTTTGTTAATTAGAAACAAATAAATGGCTGAAACCTGTTAAATTTTATCATAATTATATAGACTTCAAATTCATGTTTATCAAATATTTTCTAGCTTCTCTGATCACTGCATGCAAGTGAGGTTACATAGGCCTGTAAATGCTATTTTCATATAATCAAGTGCTTTGTGTGCTGTTAAGAACTGAAACACTCAGTAAAATCAACATGTAGCCATGCAAGTATGCTCGCTGGGTCTACATAGACTCAAAGACAACCAAAACTGATAGTATTACAAGTTCAAGTGTGTGGTTGATGATACTGATGCTACACTGAATCAAAGTTAACCAATTACTTAAGTTTTGAAACAGAATCTTTATCATACATACCTAACATATAAATCTCAAAACTAAAATTCAAGTGTGGATGTGCATGCAGGAATATTTCAAAAACTCAGTGGTAGAGGCAAGAAAAACCTAGGTACAATTTTGCTGTAACTTCTCTCAAGATCTCAAATTAACTGAAAAGAAAATAATGTCTTTGTTTGAACACTTGCAAATGGTTTTAAAGATCATTTAGTCTCCTTGGATATGAATTTCTTTAGGAAACTTTATCAGCTAGGTCATGAAACCTATTAAGTTCTCCAAAGACTCCAGAATAACAAGGCTACAAACTCTAAATTCTCTTTTATGTGCTCTGGTAAGTTATTATCTATTTTTGAACAAATAGTATTCATGACCAATCAAGCATAACAGAATCATTTTGCATAGCATTGCATGTGCAATCTTTTACTTCTGTTTCAACACAGCTGATCAACAAAAACCAATTCTTCAAATCTAACAGCTTTAACAAAGAGGATAATAATGCTTGAGACAACTAACAGCGATAAAAATATCAACTCTGACCTTCAAATGTTAAGACCTTAAACACACCTAACAGAAAGCAGATGGAATTTAAACTCAATGCTAGTTGTTAATATGTTCAGTATTAACTTGATACATGTGATTAAGTAACTTTCTTTTTTACAACATTTAGGAATTCAATGAACAGAAGTAGAGACTTTTTGTTGATAAAACCTTTCAGAAGATCATTTGATTTTAGGTACAGGTGAACACAACCGAACACACTTTGGCTGCATGTTCAAAATTACACCAAACATCATTTTATATAACATTATATTGGCATATATATGGCATCTAAGTAATTAACAAATGTTTTGACATTTGTTGTCTTGAAATCAAATCTTCTTATCCTCGTAATATATGGAACAGTAAAGTTATATTACTATTTATTTGAAAAACAGCTTGGCTCAAAAAAATGAATTGAAAAAAAATTATGTTGTATCAACAATTCATGTGAACATGCAGAGATCAAAATAATTAATAATCCACTTCTAGCAGATAATCTATTTAAATCATTTTATCTTGACAACAATTAGATGCCATAGCTTTCAAAATACATTATTTTGTAGGTTCTTATGCACGTTCACCTAAAAATCTAGATTTATGAAACACTTTTAATATGACTACATATTAACATGTTTGGTTTCATTGTCTTTGTGAGTTCAGAGAGTGTGTAAAGAAAAACTATTAAAATCACCCATATCATATTGACAGTTAAAGCTTGAAAATTTTAGATTACTTTCGCTGATTGCGTTAGGTTCATGGTGGGCCAATACAAGCAATGTGATTAATGGTTTCTTAACGATTATTTTCAAATACTAAAACAATTTTTTCTAATTTAATCTGAATAGCAGATACAATTTTAAATTAAAATATAACATTTCTGGTTGTAACAAACAAAATGATTGATTGAAATTAGAAACAGCAATCGGAAGATCGAATTTGTTTTGTTGTTTAAAGTTGTCAAAATCATTTATGCACATAAAATTTGCAGCATGGCTTGGTTTATTTTGACCTCTTTTCACCTCCGTATTATTCGGAACTAGCGGAACCTGAACAAACGTAATGTTTGGAGGTGGGCACATTTCACTGTGGTAGTAATAGCCTTTCATCAGATATACTCAAAAGAAATCAAATTCTAATGTCTTCTTGCGTCAAATATCTAAGAAACTGATACTTTTAAAAAAGAGAGATTCTGACGATAATTAAACTTTACAAAAAACAGGTGGTCGGTGAAATCAATATCATTTTGTTGATATTCTTTGGGGGCAGATGGCTGGCTTAACTTCTCAATCGAAACAATGGCCATGTCACAAAAAACCAGATTTTAACTAAAGGCTGTTTTGATTAAAAATTAATAGAAACAAGAGCATTGTTGTAATTTAGCAGGGGTTAATGCAATCTTTAAGAACCCAGGTATAAAGCAAATACCCCGGCAAATAAAAGTCATGCAAAATTTTATGGGCCTATTTTTTTGTTGATGATAATTTTGTTCTCTTAATCGTTTCATGTGATTGTAACAATTTCCTCAAAATCGATTAGAACGTCAATCTTCTGTGCAAACATAAAGATAATTTCTTGGGTGACAAAAAAATTTGCATGCAAATTTGTGCGCTAGTTAATTATAAGCTGTCAAACGTGTAAAGTCCCTTAATTCAATAAAACCTTGATATTAAACTCGAATTGTTCAAAGTTGCCAGTTTCATTCAAAATAAAACATTACGAAACATTAAGTTTTTTTCATACCTCTTCGATGCCTACAGCAAAATTTCAGATAAATGTTTGTTTGCGAATACGATCAAACTTATTCGTCGGCGACACATTCGTTGTTTGACGCTCGCAAGATGACATCAATAAAAATTGACGGAATGGTGTCAAAACAAACCGCTACGAAATCATTTTTACTTTCGGTAATCGCGGATAACATATTGAACTTCAATATCGAGTGGTAATATTATTTAACTCAGCCACATACTCAAGAAACCGTTTGTTCCAGGCGAATTACAGGGAAATGCCGTAAAAAATGAATTTTGAAAACAATCTTCAAAATCATCGAATAATTTGGTTCCGGGCAGATATTAGATGTGCCGATTAGCTTTATTTGGAGAAAAATATTCAACTTTGACAGAAAGCTTATGAGATAGATTTGATACTGTATTGCTTTTGGCACGTAGGGGCCACAACAAAAAAAATAAGATTTACCCAAACAGAACAGAACATCAGCAAAACCCAAACAACAACTTTAATTCTTGTAAGAGGGTTGTTAAGCGGCCTTTGCGCTTACCTGTTTAAACTGTTCTTCGAAGGTCCACTCATGGGCTGCAATTCTGTCCATGTTCTGTCTTTCAGAGTTGATAAAACTTCCTTGTTGATTTCCGACCTGAGGTTGCTCAGAGCTGGGACGACCCGACTCGCGTCTGCGAATGACGGGAGCTGCAGAGTCGCGCTGTTGGTACGAACACTCTTGTGAAGTGGCGGCGCTTTCCGACTTCACTTCGAATTTCCTGGCTTCTGCAGTTTGCTTGAATCTACGTTGCTCGTAGTTTACATCGTCGTTTTCTACCATAGAACGTTGAATATCATCTAACTCGGCCATTCTGCTTTCTACACTTACAAGCCGCGGCTTGAAATCTCGTTGCGCCGGTGTCTTATGCGGCAGGGGAGGATTGGAACTGTCCTCTGCCTCTTGTCCTGCTTGACTTTGGCGGGTTTTTCCTTCATCAGCCTGCATTTCGTATTGAAACAAAATATAACTTATTTAACTTACCCAACAAGAATTTCAATTCGGCAGCGTTACACATTACCGATTGTGATTAATAATTGTAATCAAAAATCCAGAAATGATAAACCAATAATACAAGTCAACAGGATTGGATGGTAAACGATCTCCTTCTTCAATGACTTACAGTTCGCCGATCGTCGAGATTTTTGCCGTTTTCCATTCTATTTTGTTGACAAAAGGCAGCTTGTTTAATTTAACTACCGCACAGCTTTTAAGTCAAGTCACTTGGTCAAGGGGTTGTGTATTGGACAGCTCTGTGGCGAAGACATAACTATCACCAGAGCTCGCGAGTTCGAATGACAGCAATTTGATGAAACATTCCAATGAAAAAGTCAATTATGACATGCGCAGTAAAGAGCGTTCTCGGACTTGACGTCACGAAGATTAATTACTGACAATTAAAATCGTACACGTGATCTGTCTTTTTAGTCTGCTGTCAAGATTAATAAACGCATTTCTTAATGTTTATAAAGATGCCAATTAATACAAACCGACTAACAAAACACTGTTTCAAGCAAACAAATTTTCATGCAAATTTGGTTTATTCTATCCAAGATGGCGTTTATTTGGCTCACGGATAAACACAATATATTTGTGACTAGTGTACTCGGGCCATAACCTGCATACTTATGCGCCATCTATTTGTGTGTATTTGTCAGTGATAACGTTTTCGATGCAATAAAACAGCAAACATTTTGCAGTTTTGAATAACCGACAACTGTCATTCCAAATGAATTTTGAACGACAGAGCGAAAAAAATAATCTGAGACTTAGAGCCAGTGGGGGTTCTCGTCCTTTAATTCGAACTTGCTGAGAATCAATTTGGAGTTGCTGACGAATATTTTTCTCCTTGAGATTAAAAATGATATAATTTTTAAAAAAATAACTGTTGCTTTATTTTGCTTATGTCTTTGAAAAGATTGCAATCTTAGAATCAATATATGGTAAAAAAACGCACGCGGACGTTAGAAAATTAATAAGCAGACGGTGAATTGTATCTTTCACTCTGTTTAAAACATCGCAGTCGCCTGTCAAGAGAATATGAAAAAAAACGTTCGATAAAAATACTATAAAGAATTCAACACTCAATTGCTTTCATCTACTCTGGTGAAAAAGGAATTGTTTATTTTTGCTATGAATTTGCGATTTGCCGCGATAGCCGAAAAACCAATTCAAAGCTGAAAATTTAGAATTCTGTAATAAAAAAAACAGATGGCTACAAAAGCCTTAATGAAATTGATTCGATTAATTTCTCCTGTGATACAATGCTTTCAATTTTTTTTCGTTACATAGAAGGAATTTGCGGTATCCTTGGTAATAATCAAGCAAGACGTAGCTTGGCGAAAAACTAAAATTTCAAAGTTGTGCCATTCGAAAAAGAAGAAACGGGAAAGCAGGGTCCAATGAATCACGAGAATGAGTTGCGGACTAATTGCGCATTTGTGTTTTGGGCTTCTTTGATTACAGGAAATGATACAATTGAACATGTACAAGCAATCAATATTTTCTTATCTATTCTTAGCGGAAAGCGCCTCTTAACATCCAAATACGACTTGCGGTGTGCGCACTTCTGTTAATTTTTCTTTTGCCATGATTGTAGCGTGGCGCTCAGTGTATTCAGGCTTCGCCATCCGCTGGTCAACAGAATGTAATGCATGTAAAAACTATTAATATGAATGTGGAATAATTCTACGTGGACTAAGTAGAAAAAACAGACCTGATTCATGAATAGTAAAACAAATCAGTTCATCCGTAAAAGGGAAAAAAATATACTGATCAATGAAGTTGCAGTCTTTTCTTTTAGCCAAAAAATCAGAGTAACGGTGAAAACGTAAACTGTGCCAAATTCCCCGAACCCTGTGATGAGTATCGCTACTCCTCTTTGCGCTGCGTGTCATAAACAGGTTAGAGACTGCAAACTAATCTGTCATAACAGCTAACAACTCATAACCATTCAAAACTGTTTACCAAAGAGACTATTACTGCTTGCGCTCAACCTCGAAACCAACTTTGTCTATGCTATGTAAGTATATAGTTACCGTTGAGTAGAGCTCGGTAGGTCGATTGGGTTTGTGGTTCAGCAACTTCACAAACGCCCTAGAATTGATAAAGCCAACCTCAGACATTTCTTGCTCTGAAAACATGCTTGTCCGCTTTAGACTCTTGCCTGGGGTTTTTCCCGGTTAACTGCGGCAAAACGGTACATGCGCTCTCAGTCGTACCACGTTTTGCCGAAAATTAATACCCTTCCGCAGCTGCTTGGTACAGGGCTATAGATATTTACAAAGGAAATGATACTTCTTAATCATCTCAGATACCTGTTTCGTCGGAAGATATTTGTCCACGAGTTTCCATGACAAGAACTTAGTGTCTTTGTCGGGTTCAGCCAATCATGTCAAAGCATTTTCGTGAACAGTGCATTAGGCGCAGAACTTCCACGAGAAAAATGATTATTCTAATGAAGGCGATTCAAAACGACATGCTACTGTTGGTGGCATTTTAATTAATAAAACGATGAATTAATTTAACAATGCTTCATCGACTTTTTAACTTAATCGATGTTTTTCTTTGCAGCGAAATCTTACAACTAAAATATCTTACTAAAGCGATAATTCAAAGTATTTTTTTCATAGAAATTATAATCAGAGGCTTGTTGCTCGTTTAATAGAAAACATTTGCAGAAACCAGCTAGTGTCAATACTAATACTATAAAGTCAATAGTCATTTGGATACTGGCCTTATAGCAGGGTGCCGCATTGGACGGAAATTTTAGTTTTTTGCTTGACTAAACCAATAGAAAAGAGAAAAAGACCAGAGAGTTTACAGTCATGATGAATATACTCCTATATTTTGAAATATCACGGTGTATCAAACAATTATAAATGCTTGATCTGTTAAAAGCGGAAGGCAAAATATACCAATCAAGAGAAAAGTTTGCCATTAAATTCGCCTACGGTTTAAATGGAAATAAATGTTTGATGACGTTTATGAGTTTACTAATAGAAGGTTTTTATTAAGTTTCAAGTCTCCTTAGACGAAATACAATTAATGATACAAAAGTAATAGGAGCGAAATCTTTGTTTTGTACGGACTTACTCAGATTTAAATCATATCAATTAATTTGTGTCCCAGATAATAGCGGTAGAAAAAATTAATATAAATGCAAATTTCTTTCCGTAAAGATTTGACAAAAATCAGTCTTCGGGCTAAATTTTAATTTAGTATGAGTTCTTAAGTAACAGCGCCTGTTGGTGATGTCGAGTAGTTTTGTAAGAAGAGATCTCTTTAGATTCGCCAGCAACTCCTTGCCTTGTATTTACCCACAAATTTGTGTGACATGATATCAAGTTTGCCAAATCAGTCATCAGAAACATGATACACCTCCGCTCGATACAATAGGTTATGATTTGCATTTGAATTTATGTACTTAAGGTCAACGGAAATAAAAGGCCTAGCGATTCGTTGCCACGTATATATATCAAATTAAATCAATTTCAAAATTGATTTTCTTTCTACTAAATATGTCACAACTTAACTGATTTCTAACTGTAGTTGTACCTTATCGACATTGTGCTATTTTGCTTACTAGAACCTGAGTTTATTTCGTCCAGAGTACGAGTGATTTATAACCTAGAAAAAATTAAATCTAACGTTTAACTTTGCGACGGCGGTTCTTTCTTTTCGAAACTTGATAGAAAATTGGTGCAAATCAATTACAAACTTGCGGTGTTTTCTCGCCTAGGCTTGCTCAAAACAGTATACATTTTCTTTCGAATCTCGGAAAACATAGCCTAATAGTACATTAACTTAATAAGATTGTTTTAAGTGTCAGTTTTTGTGTTTTAAGTACTTTCTCCTGATTTGTCTGCCAACACGATTGTACAATTGGTTACTAATATCAAAACAGATATCAAATTCATAACATGTCAAAGCTCACTACATAGTCTAACAACCTGTAAATTGTTTCACAGTCGAGTACAGAAAACGATTAAGATTACCTCGGCCACCAGCAGGGCTAGTAAATTCTGACCACGAGAGGCGGAGACATGTTTGGTAATGCATTGTAGCTATTCGCATTTTTAGCTTTGGCTCGTGTTCATAGCATATATTTCTTTGTTTATAAACATTCAATTTGTTTCGAACGCGTGGCTAATCTTTGATATTTAAGTCGAAGTCTAAAAAAGGAATTGCTGCAGCTAGCCGAATTATATCTGAAGATTACAAAAAGGCGATTGTCTCAACACCAAGGCAAAATACAAAAGAGCAGCTCGTGAGGATGCAAACCGTAAAAACATTTTTTGTTCATTTTTTAAAGAAAAGAAAGAATTTACTCGTACGAAATAATCGAGGAATTTTTCGTTTCCCTTACAGCGTTTGCGACGAAAGATCTTTAAAAGAGTAAAGTTGTCACTAAATTTGTTGCATGCATTATTAAGGAGCTTCGAAGTTATCAAAGAAATCATTTGAATAAAGTCCGTCTGAGCACGTGCCTCTAGCTAGCTGCAAAACGATGTCGTACTGAGCGAGTGGTTTGTTTAAGTTGTAAAGGGAAAACTTAGGAATATATTCGCGAGGAAAATATAAATACGTTTAACTTTGATATCCATAAAAATTTAAGGGTAGATTTGACCATAAAGGATTGATAAAGAGCAAGTGAAGTTAAGAACAAACTCTGGGTTTAAAACAAATTGATTTTAGAGAAGATGAAATTAGATAGGGCGTCCGGTGTTTGCCGCCTAGCTGATTTCTCTCACTGATTTTGTATTGTTCGTTTAATTTTCTCTCGTTTTCAGTTATAATAATTTACCTGACAGCTGATTAAGCCTCACCAGAGTGTTAATAAGCTTCAGTAGAACACAGCCCTTTTTAAATAGAGTTGATAGATTACGTCACTAATATAACTGAAGAAATCATTCAAAAATATCGGACAAAACGGTTCTGGTTGTTCCGTAAAAGAAAACTGCCTGGAATTTTTATAAGCTTTACGTACATTAATGTATTTTATCAGTACTATACAACAACAACAATAACAGCAAAAACATTGTCTGTACTAATGATATCATGAGTGTTAGAAAATTTGAGAAATAACACTAGGAATACATTGCATTTAGAATCAAACAACTCAAATATAAATCTACCTTTGTGTAATACCTACGAACTGGGCGCGGTTTGATTTTACCATCCATATTAACAGAATACGGAAAAGTTACTGTTTTTACCAATGGCAATAAAAACATAAAGCCAATTTGTTATCTGTTTGTTGGTTCTTACATTTGGAAAAACACTAATTTCTAGAATCAGTCAAAACAAAGGAACTTTTTGTGTCGCATAGATGTGATCATCTGCGCCTGGATTGATACAAAACTTAAAGAGTGGTTTTATTTTAGAAAAGCGTTGTGATGCCGTACAAAGTTTTGTCCAGTTTTATTAATAAAAGAAACATGCCAACCCCAAAATTCTAGCCCAGATCAAGTTATTGAAGTTAGAAAACAAAGACATGGACTAAATCTCAATCTAGGGTTAGCACTAACCGCCTACTATACATGTAGGCGAGGAACCCGGCCCTGAACATTAACTAGTTGAACTACCAACCTACACCCAGGACCGCCTTTTTCTTTACGTACGTGTAGCCAGTAGGTAAAGGTTGCGGACTCGATGGCTTTGTTTCGGCATGCGGCCTAACACTATCTGCCACCATGTTTGTTAGAATCAGTGGCTTGCAGACGAGATTTGTCATAAGTGCACGAGTTGAAAAAGGAAAGCTCTCTCTGGCAGAACAGGACGATTTTTCGAGGAAACTGTCTGAATTGATTGATGGCATGCTATGTTGGAAGACCCCTTCGCAATTGACCGACAAACAAAAAATGATCGTATTTACACGGCGTACTCATCTTAAGTAAGTATGTAAAACGGAGTGTCAAAACAACAATAGCAAGGACTGAGTCTTATTGGCATTTTAAAAGCAATACTGCTTAAGACTGTTTACTTTCCATAAATGTATATGAAAAACAAGGTTGATAGCAATATGACGACACAATTGCCGCATTTATAATATAAAGTGATACATGAGTAAAGAGTATATAACAGTTTAAGTTATGTTCACGTGAGAGAGAGAGTCAAGAAAATGTTCCTGTCGCTCATAAGACCCTTAAAACTTCCTCATTAAATGGTGTCAAGAAAAAAATGCTTCTCTGTAAACATGCTGTTAGCGAATTAGTTGTTTTTTATGTTTAAATTTTAGAATACTGAATGCTGATTAATCCCAATTCCCTGTTCTGATTGAAGGTGTAGTCAGTTACACGCAGTCCAGGCGTGACTCTTTTGGAATTCAGCCGGCCCCTTTCTATCCCGTCCGGACAGTTTCATTGTTCCTGGTTCTTTCTTGAATCAAATCAAATTAACCCACCGATTAAGGTCACGGAAAGTGAGCAGTTCAGTTCCTCGTTTTCTTGTTCTCTCCTCTCTCTTGGTTCAAACGGAAAGCATTCTGGTTTCCTCAATGAGCTAGCACAACTTGCTCAAAGTTTAAGGAGACCTACTGAACGCAAGAAAATTGAACAATCGCTAGCTTTAAGAAAAGGACACCCCACTCGGTCCTACGAAACCAAAACTCTTAAGCACTGACGAAGGCAGCCGTGCTAGATAGTAGAGAGGAAAAGTTTGGTTTCCTCTGACAAAACTAACCGCTCGAAACAACAAACCCCCTAAACCTTCTGGTGCGGCTTTGATTCTTAACTATCAACCCTTATGTTGGATAAAATTTTGTTTTGATTTTAAGGAAAGACAGAAGCTTAGAAATGTCTGTATACGCCGAAATTAAGTCGAAAGAGTTTACTGGCGAAGAAATACATAAAGTACCAAAAAAGTCGGTTTTTTTATGACACTGGCAAATCTAAATCGTCTGAGAGTCTCGCCCACGCCCTTCTTTTGATAATTAGAAAATTTTGGAGTAATTATAGAAATGGTATTAGTAAACGCGCCCACTCACCGGCCACCTTAAACTGAACCGCTGCTGTGATAATTGCTTCGGAAAGCCGTTTGATATTTTGCTTGCTGGTCGTTGTATTTGTAGAGCTTTCGTTAGATGATAGGAACACTACAGTCTAAACTTGCAAGACATTTGAGGAACTGCAAAACGATTTCGCTAACGAAACTAGCGAGAAACTATACAAATTTATAAGAATAAACTGGTATCTGTTTAAGACTTGTTGACGTGTGTGGTTCTCATAGCCCACGAACTAACTCCCAGACAAGTATTGACATCATCTCTAACCAGTGAAATAAACAGCGTGTGAAAATATCAGTTAAAGACCGGACTCTTGCAATCTTTTTGTTGTTTTGACGAGTCTATCAGGCATTCATTCATGGACAGCATTACAAACTCTCAAAAAACATCGACCCTGTCAGCACAGATTTACGATAAACATTTGCGAGTTGGACATCTTCTTTGTGCTTCCTCTTTGTTGTTGGGTAAATATCGGACTGTTCAATCAACACGCGCGTTTTCAATTGTATTTTTATTAACTTCCAAAATTTTGAGTTGTTCTCGAAGATGCTTATGATGTTTTAACACAGGAAAGTACACAAGGTGAACTATCAAAAAATTTACGTACGGTGCATTTTTGAAATCTCGATATCAGTTGTGTTGTGTGGCAAAACAAGAAAACAGTTGTCTCTGTCAGTTTCTCTTCTGCCTACCAGTACAACTACAAGACCCTTATGGACATCGTGAGCTATAGTTCCACGTTGACGTTGACTTTTAAAACAATTCTTGCCATTTTTGGCTAGATTATGAAACAAAGCTCTTGATTCTAAGAGTTAAAGTTTTCTCTTCTCGGATTACCAGTACTAAACTTACCGGTACAAGGTCCCGCTTACGGGCATCGTCAGCATCAAAAGCGGTAGTTCCACGTACTCGTTGACTATTTTGTGTTTGGCATTTTTGGAAGTATTTCGACCGTTTGTCTTGTGAAAAAGTGCATTCGGTAGGAATGAACTGTCCAAGACAGAAAGATGACACAGACATATATTTGCATTAACATCGATCACCACCACGATTGCTTTAAAACCACTTCAATAATTTCTGAAGCAACTACAGTTAAGCCAATATAAAAGAGGGGTTGTCATTGGTTGAATCCAAAGAAGATATAGGTTGCTCTCTGCAATCATTCTAGATCCCATATTCATGCTTTTCAAATTTACAACTTGCTTCTCTTTCCAGCAATTTAAAAGCATTTAATTTCTTGTTTCGCATTCATACACTGAATATATATTTATCTTGTTTATAAACCCAGGTGCATATCGCAGCATTAATTTCATGGTATTTTATGTGCTACACGACTTTAGATTATTGAGGCTTTTCTTTTAGAATGCTGTGGCTTTTTCATTAGAATACCACGGCAAATACTATGGCTGTTCTCTTAGTTACACTGTGCCGGTGTTCTTTTGGAATACTGTTGCTCTTTTGTTTGAATACTATGGCTCAAACTTGGCCTAAAAGTCAAATATGTCTTTAAAAGATTAATCTTGAATCTATGACTACTTTAATCTGTGCAACGGATGACAAAAAATTGGGTCTTGAGAGACTTTTAGCCGGTGTTCTTTAATTCAATATAGAGCATCCTTCCTAGAATAAGAACAAATAAATTAAGGGCTTAATTTTTCTTGCCTCAGCCAAACTCATTGGTTCTCTCAAAAAAGGGTGCATTTGAGCTCTAAGAAATGTACAAATTTATTTTGTCTAAGGGTGGTGTAACGATAACAACAGTTCCCCAGACTCCTCGGCTCGGGATGTGAGGCTCGCGCTTGGCACAGTTTACGGCGTGTCAAAGCCGTCGAAGGTACAAGACAGCTGATGTGCAACCAGAAATAAAGTGGCAGGAGGTACGAGTTATGAACGATTTCAACCTCACTAGTTCCCCCGCATTAACACTGGAAAGCTGACTGACCGCTTCGTTAATAGTTCCGTGTCTTTGCTTCTATATCTTCTCTTATTTAAACGGTTATAGTTTCTAAGATTAAGTCAGCTCATTCAGAGCTCATCCAGTACACCACAGGTACGTTGCCTTGATGAAATTATCTACAAACTGAATACC
>JANVCF010231152.1:0-16472 GCA_025388745.1 Hydrozoanthus gracilis
AAAACGAGAAGAAAGCAGCATTAACCTAAAAGTTAATTCAAATAAATCTAAAGATTGTTTTACAAAAAGACTATTTTCATTATTCTGGCTAAAACTTTCATCAGTAACAATTCACTTGCAAAAAGAGAGCATAAAATCTAAGTAGTCTTATGTTATTGTATTATGTGTGGCTCATATTGCATTCTGGACTACCCAGAGGTGACATTTAAACTCCCCCCCAACAATCTAGTAATTTTCTTAAGTCCAAATTTTTCTCAACTGATATTGATAAATGAAGTGTGAAGGTACTCGCTGATGTAGGTTTCAAAAAGATTCAAGAGGGTAGGTAGAGATTATGATTTTTTGAAAAATGGCAATTTTGACCCGATTGTAGCCCCAGACCTCTCTCAACCAAATGACCTGACATCAAAGTTACATACATAGAGTGAGAGGAGCACCATAGAGGTTTTCTATGATCAAACTCATTTAGCCCTAGAGCTTGCTATTGTGATTTTATAGCACTTGGTATAGACCTACTATAAGCCAGGATTTTGGAGCTCCAAAGGCAAAAATAGGAACCCCCTAGTAACTTTGGAACAAAAAATTAGAGAAGGAAACCAAAGTGGCTTTTACAATATCTCATCAAACCGAACTTCTGTGCCAAGATTCAGCAAAATCGGTTGACCACCCCTTTGGTCCCCTGGAACACTTTCTCAGACAGAGCCTCTTAATGCTTATAATCTAAAAAACTAAACATCACACAGTGATAACATTTATATCACAGTTACAGTAACTTTCCCCTTCAATAACGATAATCGGATCAACCCAAATATTTGCATAGTTCGCTTACAAAGTTTTGGTCTCTCGTTTTTGTTATACTGAATTCAGTTTCAATTTGTTTACAAAAGTTTATTCAAGTACAAATAGTTGACAGGGAGAACATATTCAAAGGAGATGTGAACCAGTCAGTCTGGAACTTTCGAAACAGCGACAGTTCACGAAGTTAATTGGAAACCAGCCGCTCATCATATTATTGAAACAACATTTATCCTTTTATATTTGTGTTTTAGGTTGAGATTCTCTATCGTCGGGCAATTCTAGACATACAAGGAAGGTTTTGCTGTTTGGTTAACGCCGACCTTCTAGAATATAAAGTCAGTGAAAAAGCTGTCGAGTTGTTGGATGTCTTGACTCAGGGTCTCGCTGGTAAAGCTTGCGAAGGTACTTATTTAGTAGTAATAGTAGTGGTGGTGGTGGTGAAGTTTCGAAATAAACTGGATAATGTATTTATGTATCTGTGAAAACAGAACAACTGTTCAATTTATATAGAAAATAAGTAAACTTACTGCCAGGAAATTTAAAAACGTGTGACCATGCTATCGAACGAAACTTGGAATAGTTAGGGGTCGATGTTAAATTCAATTCATACTAACGAATATTTGTGCCAAAACTCCAACTTCTCCCAACAGTTTGATAGGCGGACTTTTTAGCCAGACTTCAATTTTACGATTTCTGGCCCAACACTGCACAACCTGATTTGTAAATGGTAGTATTTAAACCATTACACCATTGGTTTGGATAAATTCCTGATGATAGTATCAAGTTAAATAGTTTTCTATACGATTCTTTGAGATTAGGATAGCTTGCGTTTATCATTTCATTCTTAACTTTATCATTTAAAGCAGCTTTCTTATTTTTTATCTTTGCTAGCGCTTTAGCAATGTCTTTGTGATCAATAGTTTTATGTAATGTTGAATGGTAAGTACTTGATAAACTTTCTAAATTATTCAATGTTGTTTGAAAATGACTCTGAATGTCACCCTCAGCATCGATATCGTGTGAATCTGAATGCTGCGTTCTAAAGTGTTCGGTCAATTTCTCTGAAGGGACCATCGAAGATGCTGATTTTTCAGACTTATATGGAAAAGTCGGGTGCACAGAAATTCTTGCATCAGGAGCAACAAAACATTGTAATTGCTTTTGCATTTGTCCGGCGTATATTGTTCCTGCGAATTTTTCTTTCGCTTTACCATGTGCAGTGGCTCTGACATTAAACAAATCCTTTTGTACAAAGATACCTTTTAACATTAATTCTGATGGTCTCCGGACAAGAAAATCATCTTTTTTTTAAAATCTTTTTTTTTAAATATTTTTTTATTGTATTGTATTGCATTATTTTTACAAAGGTTTACTGCTACTCTTCACACAATATCAATTTAAGTTCAACATAATAATAACTATATATATCAATTCTATCTTTGACTGGCCCACAAACAAAGGTGAAAGATTTCCACTTTGTTTTAAATTCTTTACGTTTTCCTCTTTGAAAAGCTATTTCTTTCTCTATGTTATGAAAGTATTTCCATTGTTGTTTGAAAGCTGCCAGATTTGGTTGTACATATTTGGTTTTGCTTAAAAATATGAAGTACCTTGCAATTAGTAATATCAAACTAATTATAACACTTTTGAAACTTGTTATTCCCAATAGCATACCTCTCAGAAAGTTCTCAAAACTCAAAACCAGGATATGTGTATATCCAATTATAAAATTCATCCAGAAATGTTTTGTAAATGGACATAGTAAGAACAAATGATTTAAAGTCTCCGATTCGTCTTTGCCAAGAAGAATCGGAGACTTTAATTCATTTGTAAATAATCTTTGCCAAAATAAAAGCAATCAGTCTAATCCATTCAGCAGATTCACCCAACAAAACTGTTCTCTTCTCCACAGAATGTTCTTCTTTTAAATCTATATTTATGCTTTAATTGAAAAAGTCAAATAAATTTGTTTGGTCTAAACCTTGTACTGCTTGTATTTCATTTTAATTTGAAAAAGGGTCTCGTGTCAGCCGGAACAATTGTGAGGTTTTTGATCTACCACAATCTTGAAGCTGATACGCAAGGAAGTCACCAAGGGACATATTTCCAAATACAGTTTTCACTAACAAACCAGATTCTTGATCACATAATAACTTTAAAAAAGGAGGATTTTCTCTTTGTTGTAGATAGTGCACTTGACCCATCACATGACGACGTGGGAGCCCACGCCTAAAAGCAGGTCCCTTAGCATCGTGTAGCTTACATCGGACAGGGTCACTTTTTCTTTTTACGCACCTGTCGGTTTCTGCTCGGGCATAATGGGTACCCGTTACAGGTAAAGGACAGATGGAAGTCGTTCTCTGAACATGCCAAGTTCGGAGAAAAATTGTGCAAGTTGCATCATTAGGAATCATTGGAATATCGATGAAAATATATGGTTAAAGCAGCTGCAACTTCCGCCTTTGCAGGAACAGTGCTCTTTTGAAACAGCAGCTTTGTCATCGTTTTCCGTGAAAATAGCTGCTGAATAATAGCGCGCTTTAACATAAAAGTTTCCCGTTTCCTCGCAAGCATAAATATCCTAAAAATACCCTTTGCGAAAGAACTTCTTTGCCTCTTTGTTCCAGCCACGCAGAATTCGTTGTTGGGC
Source organism: Hydrozoanthus gracilis (assembly GCA_025388745.1). Classification (NCBI taxonomy): domain Eukaryota; kingdom Metazoa; phylum Cnidaria; class Anthozoa; order Zoantharia; family Hydrozoanthidae; genus Hydrozoanthus; species Hydrozoanthus gracilis. The sequence goes on from JANVCF010231152.1 coordinate 3,449, forward strand.
TAAACTGAGGATATTTTCTGCGATTTTGTCCTTTTTTGTTGATGTTTCTCGAACACACAGCGAAAGCAATGAAAATGATTTCCACAACAGTCGCAACCGAGAGCCATTTTGAAAGGGAAATCCTGGGAAGCCTCGTTTTTAAGAAATGTAAACATCCAATTAAAATCACGTGATACGTTAGCCGAATGTGTCTTTTTAAGTGGCTTTATCAACTGGTTTTGGACGAACAATTTTTTCTTAGATTGCGCTTATGCATTTTTCTAAAGAAAACCGAGACAAATTCAGTAAGACACCGAATATGCTTTTGCATCCCTCTTAACAGTTTTTTTTAAAATTAGATGTCCACTACACCTTTGAAATACAAACGAAACCTTCCTTTATTTTTATAGTTACTTATACTTATGCATCTTTATTATCTTTTAGATTTTGGTCTTGTCTTCATATGCAGTAGAGAGAATGACAACGCCCGGATTGTTGCTGCATTAGATCAATTCAAAGTCGCAGCTCCCGCTTGTCCTTCAAAAGAGGAAGTTAGAGCGTACTTGAAAAAGCAACTGAAGGCACGGCCTGTACAACGGGGATTCGTTGGTCAAACCGAGGTTTCATGGCGAGCAGCCGGAGAACTTGATAAGGAAAGGTAAATGCTTATTTGAGTAAAAAAATGACAAGCGGCGAATACAAGAAAATTCATTTTCCAATGCACGGTGTGTTCTTTTGCAAATGATTGCTCAACGTTTATTTTTTTGTCTTTTCTTAGTCTTTACATGCACTGAGTCTGAGGTCTGTCCCTTCTGTCCTCTTTTAAGTATTCTGTTTCACAGATGTCTTTCGTTTAGCAGCTAGAACGGCAATTTTGACGTCTTAGAAAACGTATCTTTCTGGTTTCCTCTTTAAATTCTGTATGAGTAACTCGTTGTTCATGTACTTTTTGTGACCTGTTCTTATAATAGGAAATTAAGACTGAGTAAGTTGTTCCAATAGTCTTCAGATTTTCAAAACTATGGGCCTGTTTGCATGGGGTTGGGCAACCCACCCACCCCTCTTACGTTTTCAGCGTTGCGTTAACATAACAGGTTGGGTGATCAACCATCTTTCTTTTTGGAATGAACTGGCTTAATGAAGGATTTTCTTAAGTTGATAATTGATTAAAAATTGAATTATCTTGTTTTTCTAATAAAAACGAAATGTTTGCTTTTTAAAGAAATTTAAATTAGTCTAATGCCCCGTATACACATAAGCCATACAAAACGTTTGGCAAAATATTTGGCTTGAACGAGTGCTCGTTCTCTGCCTGTTTGTAAAGTTATTGTGGCAAATTCCTCAAACGTGCAAGCACTTGTATGCTTTAGTTATTTAGGTACGTACAGGATTACCTTTGCCGTTATCCTGTTAAAAGATTTGGGTAGAATTACGAAGAAAGTCGCCATTTTTACATTTTGCCAGGGAGTTTTTGTTGAAGCTTTTCCTTAAAGTGATGTTTTATTGGAAGGTAATGTGATTATACGCAGGCTCTCTTTGCGAGTCGTTACTTCGTCCCGTGGAGGACTTGGAAAAAGTCTTGTCGCCCAAAGGCTTTCGGAACAGCTGGGAAGTTTAATGAACAATAGCATCGTAGTCGAAAATAGCGAAGGCCAAGAAATGCCACTTAGTGTTACGGTCCCAGTTCATGGCAACAGAGTTGAGACAACTGCATTGTTAGACTTGTTATTGCCGCACACTGTCAGCGCTGACCTGCCAGTGTCAAGAATGTTTCACATTGACGTTTCACCTTCAGTAAGTACGACAACGAAAATGTTTTGAATAAGTAGTACTCATTACATCCTTCGGTTGCACAAATCTGATAAATGAATCTGTAAACAGACCTGTCGTCTGAATTAATCATCAAGGGTCTTGTTTGTATATTATGATTGCTATATAATGAATGTACATAAAACGCTAAAAACGGTGAAGATAATAATAATAATAATAATAATAATAATAATAATTATGATAATAAAAGTAACAATAATAATTATGATAATAATAATAACAATAATAATAATCGTCTTGAAAATCCTGTGGGCCTCAACAAAGGATATTTTGAGTAACAAATGCAAGCAAAAGGCTTTCTTTTTCTGCACATTGACTATTTCATTGCTTTCTGTTTGGTTTCATTCCGGCTTGCGCACAGCTGGAGGTGAGGAGGTAAGGTTTGGTTAGTTGTGGCATGCTGCCGTAAAATGGGGAATATTTTTCTAGGTAGAAAAAGAAAGGAGCTTATGGAATGCTGTGGGCTTTAAAGTCCCCGGCTTCTATAGAAGCTTCTATAACAACATCATTTCGTTATCTGTTTAATTGATTGTATGTCTTAAGACCTTTGTTGATTTTATAAATTTTCATGAATGTCATTTATTGCAATGTTGAGCCCAACTGAATGCGGAAGTGTACTTACAGAAAACTAAAATCATTAGGTGCATGAAGGTCTAGATACACTCTTGTTTAACTTGGTGATCCTCGGCAAGCTGTTTGACAGCGAAGGACGTGTATGGAGAAAACGCAGCTCAGACCTCTATATTATTGAGATACCCGGCAAGGAGTTAACAGCACTTCAGCAGAGGACGGGAGAAAATGCGGTAAGTGTGGTAAAAAATCATTCTACCAGAATCAAATTAAAGAAAAAGCGCCCCGTTTCTTAGAATACTGTACTGAAACATCAAAAAGCAAAAAAAAAGGTTTTTCGTTCTTCGAATTCTTACATATTAACAGTTATCTAGGTTTTCCAAGTTTCTGTGGTGCCAGTTTACTGTGCGGGAGGCCAGGATTTCGAACCTTCATTCATTGCTATAACATTTGTGAATGGCTTAATTAATATTTAGATTGCAGAATTCCTAACATCTTATTCTCCTATAAGAGTGTCTCTCAACATCATTCACCACCGGGAATCGATCATACACATATTTCGAGGCTGTGGAAAGATATGGAAACTTTAATAGAATTATTCTCATTGTATTACTTTTAATAGTATATAACAATAATATTAATTTCCTGTTATCACACTGATTAGATGTTATAGTATCCATCATCATCATTATTGTTATTTTGATATAATCATCGTTATGCCAGAAACTGTCTTGAGTTTGATATTACAAGAAACAACTTGTCAGTTTTGTAACGTTTAAATTAATTCGTAGGAGCATGCTTCAATGGCAACAAAGGGCAAGGTCGAATTCTTTCAGTTTCTGCCCACAATTGAGTGCGTTTCACCGAGAGAAGTGATGAATCAATCAGGGTCAGGTAAACGAATTATATATTACTTTTCCCACCAGATCAATAATTCTTAAAACATCTATCCATGTTTCATTCCTTAGAATTGTTGATTTCTTTAGCAAACTTACTATTCTTTGCCTTGTGCAATTTTAAGTGACAACGCGTATAAAAGTACTATTATACAGTAATTTTCCTTTTAGACACAAAGGGGGCGACATCGTTTTTAGATGACGAAGAACTTCAGAGTGATCGATTTCAGCGTGTGTTTCAATACCTCGATCATGTTATCAATGGGAAGAACTTGGATAGTTTCAAGTTTCAACGAAGCTTGAGAACCAGAAATCATCTTGGCTGTTTGTCAATACTTCTTCAGTAAGTGTCTGACATAAAACCTCATGTTTCTAAAATTTTGCACCACTTTCACTCTTCCATACGCATAACCTCGATATACGTTTTGGTGTATCTTTGAAATAAAAAGGAAATCATTTTCACGCCATTTCAAACATAATAACGTCTTTTTCCCCTGTAATTTCAGTAAATTTACGGCGACTTCCTATTCCGCCTGACTTTACGGCTTTGAAACTTGAATGTTCATTGCCTGGGTAGATGATAAGACACAAGTATATAGAAAGAACAACAAAAATTTCCGAGAAAAGAAAGTTAGATAGAAAAAACAGGATTAAGACTTTCAAAGTGAAGAAGAGAAAAGAGGCGTAGAAATCAATATGATTGCGAGATGCAGTTAGTAAATACGTTCCTCAAAACGTAGATTTATCGACAACTGACATCAGTTGTCTTAAAAATCCTGAGCGACTGGCTAAAATTGAACTCACACCTTCCAATAATAACCGCTCATAACCACTGAGCAATTGGACGAAATGCCGCTTAAATTCAGGAGAAAAGAAGCTAAGGAAGGAAGGAACACATCGTAATCATATTGATTTTAACCCCTTTAAATGTTATCAAAATAGAAATATTTGTTACTTGCTGCACTTGTCTCCACTTTTTTAACTAATAACTTAATTTGTTTCTCTAAGATAAGTACAACTTTTGCATTTACTGGTATGAATACGGAGGTCATAACTATTACTCACGTATCAGTTACAAACTTCCTCTGAGTTGTTAAAGTGATAATCGCATTATTTTTTTGCAGGAGTTGTGGCGTACCGGATCCATCTTGGGCAGAAATTACTCATTTCGTTAATTTCTTGAACAACCAACTGAAGGACTGCGAAGAAAGCATTTTCTGCAACATGAGTATTGTTGGCGATACCCTTCAGGGCTTTAGAACATTTGTGGTAAAATTTATGCTTCAAATGTCGCAGGTATGATAGTTTTTGTCTGTCTTTCTCTTTAACCATGATTATTAAAAGAAGTGTTAAAACAGGTTGAGATATATTGATTTTGAGCTGGTATTTATCAGCGTTTTGTATCAGAATGCAGGCCCACGTATGTTTTAAAAGTGTTTGAAAATGGCAAACGTTAAGCTCAGTTTGACTATTTCATGAAAATAAGAATAGCACAAAGTTATTCTTAACGCAGAATTGAGGAAACTGGGAACCTTAATGAAGGCAGTTTACTTGTTAATAGACAGAAGGGGAAGTTAAATGAGTTACACAAGTTCAGTATTAAAAGCAGTAAAAATCACAGTTTTTTAAATGTTAGACTTAGATGAAAGCTGTGGATAATTAAAACGGTGAACTGACTTCATCATGGGACACTTAATGCATTGATATTACATTACATTGCATTACAATATATTGATTGTAAGTTGAAAAAGGCCACCTGTACGTTTCCCGATAGCTATTAACTCACATAAAACACATAGTAATTATTGGACCCCTTTCTCCCTGTTGTTGTTAATGTAGACCGTTTTGTTAGATGTTATGAAAAGCCTATACAGTATAGCCATGTGTTTTGGCACACTGGATTGCATATGACTGCCCTTTGTAAGAGAAAGAGCGGGTTTTTAAACGATCTCCATCTCCTATCCATCTGTCAGGACTTTTCTACTCCCTCTCTCAACAACGAAGAAACAAGGGTCAGATTTGATGGTGAAGAACAATTCCTGGCACAATTTCAGATACAAGTTCGTAGGCGATGGGAGCAAAGGTATGCAGTTTTCAACGGGGTTCACACGGTCATGAAAAGTTATATGAAATCATAGAATTTGAAAAAGAATTTTCCAGGACTTGAAAAGTCGTGGAAATGTGGAAAATAACCAAGGTCATGGGAAATTCTTGGAAATTATTATTGGTTATTTTTTTTAATCGAAAAACCGAATATTCGAAAACGTTTTTGTATCATATTACAAATCTAAGTGTTTTGCTCTAAGTTAAAGAACGTTTGTCTTTCATTGTTCAGAAGGTGTAATTGGCATTTGAAGTTGAATGAAAATGTGAATAGCTTGTTAAATGTATCTTGGCCATGTAAATTGGCATTTCATCACTATGGAACTTTGTTCATCATTCTCGGTTTGAACCCTGTTGACGCTTTCAGAATTTTGTCTTGTTAGAAGCTTTTATACCCGTTGCAATGAAAAACTATGCAGTCATTTCTAATCAGGACTTTTCAACAACCAGCTTTGACTGTGTATTGACAGAAACAGTTTACCTTTAATATATGAATCCGTATACATATGTCGTTCATATGCTTACCAGTCTTGGACGCTGTTGTTGCTTTATGTTAAATTTTTGCTCTCAAAATACATTTTAGATTACAAGTTTAAGCTACCACTTAGTTAAGCGTTTTGCATTTTTATAATGACGTTCAATTACTAAAATGTTTAGAAACAACAGTTAGAATCGCCTCCTCAAGGGTTAAAGAGGGGTTGTCACATCCAAGAACATGCATGGTTTTAACTCTATACTGATAACTGATACAACTTATTTTTTCAATTGCAGTCCACACCCTTACATATTTTTTAACAGCGACCACAACTCCATGACTTTCTTTGGATTTTGCATCAACAAACAAGGACATTTAGTCGATCCTAGTACATCCATGGTTCTAAAAGAAAAGGTTATGTCTCGTGCACTACAAGAAGGCTTGAGAAGGAATCGTGTAGATTTTACCACTGAGCCGACTTCCTGGACGAAGTAAATATCTACGAGAAATTTCTTGTAACAACTATTGGTAGAATCATAGCCACAAATTTTTTTGAAAGCGAATTACTAACAAAGAAGAACGTTTGTACTATTTTAAACAAAACCAAGATTTGCTGTGGTGTGTGTTATTTGGCTCATGACGCCCAAACCCTTTTTTTGCGATAATGAAAGTAACATGCTATATGAACAATTTGTTATTAAGAAATCTGTAACAAATCATCCATGCCTTCAGTTTCATTAGTTTTGGATATGGCTAGTTTGTAAAAAAGTTAGAGGACAGCAAATACGTAGCGTTATAATCATATTTTACTTTTTACCAATTTTGCAATTTTCCAACAAAACTTTAACAACTTCGATAAGCATGCAGATCTATGTAGTTCACAAATTTCGTTGTTACTACCAATGGAGAACATTTCAGATGCATTTTTGTTAAAAAAGAGAAAAGGCAAAGTGAGCATAGAGATTCTTAATCTGCATTCGGGATATAATTTATGTTTTAGAGTAATACCCGTTTCGAAGGAGTGTAATTCAAAGTAATTAATGGTGAACTAGAAACAATCTTAGTTGCGTGTTTCAATTAAACTTACATTTTACTGTCTAGAGAGGAAAAAATACAGAAGCTTTGCGCTGTCATGGGAATTAGCCAGCTCGAGAAGGTTGACGATCTTTGGGAAGACGTGGAAATAACCTACGACCCAGACAAGGACTATGAGCTTACTAGTGATAACATGAAGAAGATTCTTGCCATCCAAATGCGTTTCAGGTATTCCTTTTTCTGACACGTTTGAATCATAAGAAAATAATATATTTTTGGCACGGCTAGTATAGCCCCTCGTGGTTAACCAGCACCATATCATGCAATTTTAAAATTTGTTAATTTAATATAGCTACAGCCGAGGTTAAAACTCTTTTTTGGTGCAAAAGGCAATGACCTTGACTAAGTAGCAGTGGTTTCTTTAATACTCATTTAAACGTTTTCTATGAAGCGAAGTTGTCTCAGAAGAAAAACTAGATTGCTCAGCAGATATTGTAGGTTTCATACGAATGTTACAACTAGGAAATTAACTTTTACAACATTTTTGCTAACAACAATAAAACTTTGTCTAGCAATCAAGGGCACTGGCTTCCTGAAATAACTGTAAAGCTAAACGCGTCGGGGACAAAGGCCAACTTTGTATCGTTAACAAGGGGAATGGGGGAGGTATAATATAAATACTATGAAAGTAAAAAAGTTTATGATTAACCACACTTTTCAAAGATTTTGGAAATCAAAAAACAAACAGCAATCCTTGCAATTCAAAATGAAAAAAAAACACATGAAAACGAAAAAAGTTGTTAACAGTTTAATGAAAAGAACAAAATTATTAACAAACTCATGAGAAGAACAAAGTTATCAATACTCATTTATATATAATTTTAAATTATAAATTTTAAAACTTTCTTTCTGACGCAAGAAGTTTTGATTGAGGTTTGAACACTATTCCAAACCATTGGCTCTTGTTAACGGATGCTGTTTTTCTGTAACTAGAATTAACTATGTTTTTTTAGAGCAAGAACAGGGCTTTGGAAATTAAAAAGCAAACAAACCACCGTCAAAATTTGATTTATACTGCCAAAAATTGTGACTGAAATAACAGACTGAAAAATTCTATATCTTCTTACTTTTCCAATAGCCTTCCAAAATGTATGTGTGCCTTGCTATTGTTTGAGCCTTTATGACTTCATTCTCCTCGAATCCAACTTTGTCCTTAAAAGAAAGGGGATGTTCAGTTCTAGATTTTTTAAATAATTTTCAATATAAAACCCTTTTTGTGCCATTATAGAATCTCCTTTGTTTAGTTCTCCAGCTTGAACTTTCTTGTTAACATTTTTTAAGAATCCAGATCTGTTAGCTATCTGTTTGTTAGACAAAAATTTGGCCCACCTTTAAGTTGTGAAAGGAAATAATACCTACTTTAGGATCCACCCCAATCAATGATTTGAATGTTGTGGGAAATTTCGAAGAACTGTAACTCTCACTGAGCTTTTCAGTGCACTTGTAATTTGAATTTTAAGTTCAGTAGCATCAGTAATATCAGGTTTGTTGGATAATTCTTCAGAAATTGTTTTGGGCATTTCTCAAAATGACAGCGCTGTATGGCCATATTTTTAAGCTACCAAAAGCTTCACAAGATATAATTTATCCAAGTCAGAAGAATGTGTTTCAATGTACTCTCTGAAACATTAAATCTCTCTCCCAGAGCAACGTTGCTCAGTCCCATTCATGCTTCATGAATACCATCAGAAGTTCGTCCTCAAATGGAAGCTTGTGAGAAGAAGGTCTTGTTCTTGTCACCATGACTTTGTCAGTTTTGATCTCAAAGTCGGCTCCCTCTTCCTGAAAAAAAAGTTTTCCGTGTCAATGTTGCTCGACATCCCAGCTGCACTATCCCATGCAGCTATTATAGTGCCAAGATTGGGCTCCCAAGCAGCGTCTTGCTTTGTCATTATACTGTATCTACGTTTATTGAGCAGTCGCATTCGCTACCGCAGCAAAAACTTGGTATTGTGTCAGGCAAAAACGTGAAAGCGCATGTGTTTGTTTTGATTTAGCACCCTTTTCAGATCACGTGACTACTGGAATGGGTCTATTGACACCGATTACTTCAAACTATATACTCTATTTTAATGTGAAAGGTGCAACATCCCTGTTGTCATCATGGGCGAGACTGGATGTGGGAAAACTCGGTTAATACGGTACATGTGCGCTCTCCAATCAGGACGTGAGAAAAGGAGAAACATGCTTGTCGTTAAGGTAAACTTATTAACAATATACGAAGAAGTGGGTTACAATATAGTGATTTTTTAGCATTTTTGTGTTTAACTCTCGAGGTCCACACGTGTTATGATCGTGATCTGCACTTTTGGGACTGTGAGTAAAAGCTTCCAGATAGATGTTTTTTGGCCAGAAGCGCTAAGTTTTCTTAAGAGACCAGTGGAATTTGAAGTTTTGTGGTGCAAAAATATCCTAATTTCACGTTAGTAACGGGTTAAAGCCTTCTTTCAATTGAGCAAATTCCAATCGTCCGCGTCTAAGGGACCGACAAATAAGGTGAAAACCCAAAATACAAACACACTCAGGCATTACATTGATGCTGAAGGGTGAGGTTTAATGTAGACCCAGCAGGAAAAAAAACAAAACAAAAATCGATTACTTGCTGCGAAACATCCGAAATGCAAAGAAAAGCAAATCCTTACCTGAGCCTAGTACATATAATATAACAAGATCAAGGAAAGAAATGTAAGTTACTAAGAGACATAAGAAGATCCATCCCAGCCGAAATATTGTAAACTTCTTTGCTTTTTATGTATTTGCACGGTCGGTTTGTTTCGTACTGTCATTTGCTCGCCTCCTAACAATGAGCTAAGTCTATCATCGTCAATTATGAAAGAAGATATGTTCCGTTTTAAGGTTCATGGCGGAACAACGTACAAAGATATTGAAACGAAAGTGAGACAGGCTGAGGAACTAGCAAAAGAGAACAGGGAAAAAGACCTGGATACAGTCTTGTTTTTTGACGAAGCAAACACTACTGAAGCACTTGACATGATCAAAGAGGTGATGGTTGACAGAAGGGTGCAAGGTGCCAAGATTGGCAATGGTCAAGACCGCTTACAATTCATTGCAGCATGCAACCCTTACAGAAGGTACTGTGACTATACGATAACCCTTACAGAAGGTAGTAAGACTATACTGTAACCCTTACAGAAAGTATTATTACTATACTGTAATCCTTACGGAAGGTACTTTGACTATACTGTAACCCTTACAGAAGGTACTGTGACTACACTGTAACCCTTACAGAAGGTATTGTGACTAAACTGTAACCCTTAAAGAAGGTACTATGACTATACTGTAGCCCTTACAGAAGGTACTTTGACTATACTGTAACCCTTACAGAAGGTACTGTGACTACACTGTAACCCTTACAGAAGGTACTGTGACTCTACTGTAACCCTTACAGAAGGTACTGTGACTACACTGTAACCCTTATAGAAGGTACTGTGACTACACTGTAACCCTTATAGAAGGTACTGTGACTACGCTGTAACCCTTATAGAAGGTACTGTGTCTACACTGTAACCCTTACAGAAGGTACTGTGACTACACTGTAACAGTTACAGAAGGTACTGTGACTCTACGGTAACCCTTACGGAAGGTACTGTGACTACACTGTAACCCTTATAGAAGGTACTTTGACTACACTGTAACCCTTACAGAAGGTACTGTGACTACACTGTAACCCTTGCAGAAGGTACTGTGACTACACTGTAATAGTTACAGAAGGTACTGCGACTCTACGGTAACCCTTACGGAAGGTACTGTGACTACACTGTAACCCTTATAGAAGGTATTGTGACTACACTGTAACCCTTATAGAAGGTATTGTGACTACACTGTAACCGTTACAGAAGATACTGTGACTCTACGGTAACCCTTACAGAAGGTACTGTGACTACACTGTAACCCTTACAGAAGGTACTGTGACTATACTGCAACCCTTACAGAAGGTACTGTGACTACACTGTAACCCTTACAGAAGGTACTGTGACTACACTGTAACCCTTACAGAAGGTACTGTGACTATACTGTAACCCTTACAGAAGGTACTGTGACTATACTGTAACCCTTACAGAAGGTACTGTGACTATACGGCAACCCTTACAGAAGGTACTGTGACTACACTGTAACCCTTACAGAAGGTACTGTGACTATACTGTAACCCTTACAGAAGGTACTGTGACTACACTGTAACCCTTACAGAAGGTACTGTGACTAAACGGCAACCCTTACAGAAGGTACTGTGACTCTACTGTAACCCTTACAGAAGGTACTGTGACTATACTGTAACCCTTATAGAAGGTACTGTGACTATACTGTACTATAACCATATTTCGACTGTAATTCTAGATCTTTTAGAAGGTACGTTTTGTGACTGTAAGGGTCTTAAAAGGGATGTGAAACACCGATCTTTTTAAAGGTTAAAAAACTCTTTTAGTTTTATTGTATAATTTGTACTTTTGTTGGCGATTGTTGCTTTTTTCAAAGTTGTAGCAAACATATACCAAGTACTAGGGTATCTGATAATGAGTTCTTCTGCTTTTTTTTTGCGTTATAGACACACTGAAGAAATGATCCAAAAATTGGAATCAGCTGGTCTTGGTTATCGCGTTACAACAGACAAAACCCAAGAACGACTTGGTGTGTTTCTTTTTAAATGGTTTCTTGAGCTTCAAATGTCAAATTTTGAAACGTCGAGTACCTGTGCTTGTTAATGTCAGATTGGTATTTGGACTGTCTAGGAAGTCGAAGAACCATACATTTTGAAGAAATTATTGATTCACAAGTTGAAAACGGGAATCGAATCCACAACCCTCTGAATCAATAATTTCTTCAACTATATATCAATGTTTCAGACTACCATTTAACCATACATTTTGTTGCTAAATTTAACCTCTTGTAATACTGCCTGGTACAAAACCTTATAACTTTAGTGATGAACTAAAAGCCATTTGATAAAGGTTTGTTCTTTATTCATACCCGTAAGCTTTTTTAGACTCTAGCCTGATCTGATCAAAATGCTCGTCTTTATTTTTCGTTTTTTAAGGCCACGTTCCTTTACGACACCTGGTATATCGTGTACACGCCCTACCGGATAGTATGAGGCCTTTGATCTGGGACTTTGGAAGTTTGCAGCATGGCACAGAAGAACTGTACATCGGGCAGATTGTGAGAAGATTTGTAAGTAATCAGATCAATATTGGAAGATTAACAACTAACCATACGATTTTTCACACAATTCTATTAATAATCTATCAACTTGATTTTAGGTCCTAAAGGAAGGAAAAATTCCAGGTGGCATCAAGGTCGTCAATTCTATCGCTCGAGTTCTTTCTGCTTCTCAGCAATATATGCGCGAACAAAAGGTATATTGATATATCAAATAATTTTTTAAAACCTAATTGATAAAACTGTTGGAGTATCTTTGAATTTTTTTTTGTCCAGATTTCTAGCTTGTCATGTTTGCTTTTCGAAATCTCCAAAACCGAATGATAATATTGCAGTTCAACTTTGAATTCAACAACGTTAAATGGGCCCCTTTTGCGCAGCCAAAAGGATCGTGACATAGGAAAATTTATCGACGACTCAGACCGGACAGGAGGAAAAAGAAGGCAAAGATAGTTATTATGTGGTCGTTGCCCCCTGTATCACCGCTAAATGTAATAACAACAGTTAATGTAATACCAACGTTAAATATATAAAAACTGTTATTAAATGTAATGCTAACAATAAACGAAATAGAGTTAAATACTAAGTGTAACAAACTCGTCAAAAGTAAATGTAATAAATTTTGACGCTAAATGTAATAAACTCGCTCAGTCCAACCAATCAACATCTAGATAAAACACTTTCACTAAACACTGGGTTGGAGCCACGGGCACAGTGTCAAGCAATGACATCCTAAGTCACGTGATCACGAATCCAAATTCTGTATCGGGGATCATTTGAGCATTTTGAATTTACACTTTGCGAGAACCCATAAACATTTCGAATGATTACGTCATAAATGACGTGATAACGAAACTTTAAAAAAGAATCAGATCCGTCAAAACTTATTTTGTTTACCGTA
>JANVCF010231374.1:0-16458 GCA_025388745.1 Hydrozoanthus gracilis
CCCCCATTTCAGCCGTCCATGAAACTGAACAAGTCCTTCTCGGTATTTGTTAAACGAGGAATGTTTAAAGATGATGATTTTATTTTCTCGTCTTTACAGATACGCAAAATAGAAGTTCGAGGACTCTCACCAAAGACAACAAAAAATGCCTTGGAGTACTATTTTGAAAACACTCGCCGGTCAGGAGGGGGAAGCGTCGAAGAAGTTATCATTTCTGGCACAACTGCGTATGTAACCTTTACAGACTCAAAAGGTCGGTATATTTCTGTTTGTATCGTTGTATACGTCACTTTGAGATAGATTACTTGAAAGTTAAAGTGTTTTGCCGGTCGAGTTGGCTTCCAAACTGAACCAGAAGGATCGTGGACGCGAGAACTTTTTGCCAAAACCAGAAGCAATGGGGGTGGAAGCGGAATCTCGAATCATGAATCGCGGCTAAAAAAGTGAATGAATCATGAATCACATCATCTCGCAGGCTGTGAATCATGAATCAAGGACAAAAAATGAATCATAAATCGTGAAGAAATTCTACAAATGAATCATGAATCATTGCTCGAAAAATATCTGAGTCACAAATTATCACACTGAAAAATTCCGCTTCCACCCCGAAAGCAAGCTTTATAACAGTTTGTTGTCCATCAACTTTCTCTGGAGACACAACCTGTCAGAAAAGGTTTAAACAGAAGTGAAAACATTTGCGGTAGACAGTAAACGTTTGACAGACGAAACTTTTTTCCTCATGCATGTTTTTGGGTTTGTGTTTTACCAAAGCGTAGGTCAAATTGCAAAGTTTTTTGCACAAAAACGTAGAGTGCAGTTAGACAGTTGTAAAGAAAAAGAATTAAAGTTTTTTACAAAAGCTTTTTAAAAGAGAGGTATAACAGCCGAAATAAGATCAACTTACCGCGTTCGACCAGCTTTGAGGCAAAACAAACTTTTCACGCTTCACTTTTGATTTAAAAAGATCCTTAGCGAGCATTTTTTCACGACAAACGTAGTTATACCTTGACTGCGAACCATGTGAGAAGCTAAGTCTGTTCAACTGAGATAGCTTTAATGGTCCCGATGAGCCGGCGCAAAATAAGTTGTTTGGTTTTGACACTATAATTATAAGCTGTTCTGTTCCACGTGTACAGAAAGTCGCCGTGGGTTTCAATTCCTGTCTGAATTTCAGCTTTTTCTTTTCAAGTTCCCTCTCTGCACTAACTGCTATTAAATAGAAGTTATTGAATTAGAACAATGTGTTTTTGTTCAATAGTGGCCGAGGATGTTCTTTCGCGTGACCATTCGGTTGATGGGGCGAAACTTGACGTGTTAAAGGCAACAGAAAAGGAAAATGACTTGGACGATTTTACTTCCCCGGACAATACAACGTCCCGAGTGATTGAAGTCTGTGGCCTGGCACCCCAAACCACAAAAGATGCACTTCAAAACTATTTTGAGAACACGAAAAGGTCAGGGGGTAAAGAAGTCGAGAGCGTGGAGTTAGTGCAAGAATCGGGAAAAGCTTTGGTCGCTTTTGTACAATCTGAAGGTAAAACATTCGTAAACGTACTTTTTGTAAAACTTAAAATGATAACTGTGCAGGGAGATAAATTGTTTATGGGTGAGAAACTAAATCATGTACGGTTCTCGGACCAGAAACTGGTCCCCAAACGCTGCTGACCTTGTTATTGTTGTTGTTGAGGGGCAACGTTTCTTGAAAAACCTCTAGGGTCCGTCAATTGTACCGCATTAAAACATACCACAACAACCCTAAGGAGTTAGATTTTTGATTTCTGGATTTTTAGAGAATTTACAAGCAATTTTAGATCGTACACGTTGGAATTCACAATATTCAAACCGAAGCCGACTAAAAGAACTTTGGTTTTCAGTTCGCTTTAGATCGCCATAAATGTTTGAACAGTGGTATAATTAGCAGAAATCTCAATCGACTGACTGAGTTAGACTTTCGTTTTCGCGTCTCGGTATATATATCCACTGCTATTCACCTTTTCTCTGGGGATAGTTGTTAAACATAGTGCTATTTGTTTTAACTGCTTTTAGATGTACAGCGTGTACTTGAGAAAGGCTCCCACCGTTTGGACGGCTTCGAACTGACCGTCACCCTTAAAGAGCCAGTAAAACTGTTGCCCAAGGACCTTCTCAAAGTTTTTGTTAGAGGCCTGAGCGAGATTACTACACATGATGGGCTGTTGTGTTATATGGAAGCTATCTCTGGTACTGATGTTGATTGTATCACTTTTGGTGACAACAGCAGTGCTTTAATTACATTTGTGGAGAAACCAGGTGAGTGACTTGAGTGATGATGCTGAATGTTGTACAACCCATTATGTTAATTATAGTTCCAACTATGTCATTCTGCCACGATTAACAGCAGTTATATTATTTGACAACGAAGTCATTAGCTTATGCCTGACTTTGATTTTGCCGCTTAACCAATAGTTTAGCATACAACAGCAACAGCCAATTGGCATACACTTGACATTAGAAAAAAAAAGGATTACAAGAGGGCTACATATTGCATGGATGACTAAATATCTTTTCATTTACAAAATTAAAACTAAATAAGGGTACAGGACGTCCAAAAAAACCCGTAAGGGCTTGTCTGAGTGAGACGACTTAAACAAAACTGAATACGGATTTGTATGTGTCGTTTTATTTTTATTCTCAGGTGCTCATTAGCCACTTGTGTATGTACAAGCTCTGGACGAAACTTCATTTCTTTGTCTTTGGTGTCGATACAAAAGATGACCAATGTTTTTATCCGGCGTCGTGTAACCAAAGAAAATGTTAGCACACATATTACATTATATATATAGTTTACTTCATAGAAAGTGAGGCGTACGGGATTTTATTCACGAGATCACGGTTTGTAATAAACCCCGAACGTGCGAGTGAGGGATTTTGCACAAACATCGATTGAATAAATCCCTTACAAAAATGTTGTGAATTGTTTATTATATGTATCACAAGAATTTTCATCGAGAAAAAAAACGCACTTGCATTGGACTGCAAGTGTCTAGTCTAGTTGGCAATCAACAAAAGCGAACACGAAATGCACTTTTGATTTAAGGTAGTTCCCCAGTTTTGCATTGCGCATCTTTACTGCGCATATTAGAAATTTTAAAATGTTTACACATTTTTGTCATATTCTGGTGAATGTTTGGCTCTCGAAGACATATCAGAAAAAATAATGCAAAAAAGTAGTTTTCTTTATAATATATGGGGCATTTTGTTTAACTCGGCTCCAGTCTCCCCTCGGAAATGGGGTAAAAAAGCACAAGTTTTGCCAGTTTTCCAAGAGTTTTTCCTAAACAAGCACGGGTACCCCACAATATTTTTTCGTCAGTCAGTCAAATTTCAACACGACTCTCTGAAGAAAAAGAATAGGAAAAATCAGAGTGTTGCAAGTGTGGAAAAATATAAAAAACATAGACAAGAATATAATGTTTTTTTGAGGAATTGAAATATAGTAACAACAAAAACACACAAAAATTTCTCCTCACCAAAAATATTTTTGCTGAAAATCACGAGAACATTATTTTCCTTATCCAGGAGAACTCTTTAAGTTGTCTTCCTTTATTTCCCTTACGCTCATCGATGTTATCTTGGTAGGCCACATAAGAAATTTATATTTTTAACTACAAGCTGACAACAACGGAAAAATAGCCCTGGAGGGGTTATTTGCATCAATCACATCTTAAAAGTTAGCCCGGGCACTCCCCATTTTTATTCCATTTTTGCAGTTTGCATATAATGATTCACCAATGAGGAAAGTTTGACAAAAATCTAGGTGCAGGTTCTATTTCGATGGAATGACCTTAAATGACATTTTAACGTGCCATTACGTAAAAAACAGAACTTCTTATCATAATAAAATTCCGAACAAAACACTTTCTACGAGATGAGCCGTATACTATAGGTAACACAAACCTTTAAATTGATGTTTTAGTTGATAATGCAAGCAAAACTGAACACCACAACCAAGTTTTAATATCGACAACAGCATTACATTCTTAAAACTAAAACTTTTAAAAGACTACAACTTACTTAAATTCGTCTTACTTTCTCTCAAAATTATCAAGTAAAAGCTAGAAACAAAGGAGACCTGGACGAGTTCGTTTTATGAAGTGTCGTCCGCAACCCTAGCTTCTTTCTCACTTGGATGAGAACTTTAGTGATGTACTCGTATACTGTGCTTCCGCTTCGATATTTTCAAGCTCCATTTATATGTAATTCGCCTCCATAAATCTTTCAGCAATACAACATGCTTTAGTAATTACAAACACAGTGTTCTTACTTTCGTGTCAGTAGGTGTGTGTGTATTTCTCCACAGAACTCTTTACAGCAGCAAATCTTTAATTCAACTATCGTTCAATTTAGCAGCGGCCATAATTTTTTCGAAAACTGAGTGAAAACCGGAATTGGCGCCAGTTCTTAAACGTTGTTGATTGGTTATATTTTTCATATGTAAACTCAGCTATACTCAAACAAGCTTTACGCAATGAAATTCTTGTTACATGTAACGAGTAACGTGTTTATATGAGCCCGGTTTGCCGGGAAGCCCGTTGGGGTGAGACCCCATCTCATTCCTATTTTGCTGTGTTGTTGCGTTTACAAGCGGGCTGATCCGCTGTCAGCTGCCGGCCGGGATCTCGGCATGGCGGGCCAGACATAACCTCACTTAAACACGCCATCCTGGCGAAGTAGGACGAAAAAAATATGAACTGCGAATGCGTTCGTATTTCAAACATCAGAAAGAATGCCTGTTTATTTTAAGAAAATTAAATGTTTCTATTAGGGTACAACAAAGAAGTTATTTTCATCCAGTAAGTGAAAAATGAAGAATGATCAACTATTCGTGTTTTGAAACGTAAACAAACTGACTATCAAAATGCAAAATGTAGAGAGAACCATTTGAAAGGTCAAACATGTTAAGCCCATTTTCAAGAAAGGGGTCCTCTCTACTTGGCCCAGCTGGCGTTAGCATTTTGTGTCAGTCTCAGCTACTGGTTGCCTTAAGTCGGAAGGACATCTCTGCAAGACCCCTTACTTGTTAATAGGCCTGATATGTTTCACAGTACTTCCCAAAGCAGTGCTTGTTATAAAAATATAACAAAAGTGAGAAGTTTGATCGGCATATACGTTTAACTTTTTTGTTTTGTTAGTTGTCCGTACCCTTTGTTATTGATTACATAACAAAATATGTCCCGGCGTGCCGGGCAAGATTCTCCCATATAAACACGCGAAAATTCATCTCTCCAAAACGGGCCATCCCGGGCTCATATAAACAGGTCCTAAATATGGCGACTAGAAGTAAATTTGTTCAAATATCTGAATTTTTAATCTAGTAATTCATCATACAGTACGATTATGTTTTATCTTTCTTAGATTTTGTGAAAATTTTAAAGACAACAATGGAAAGACCCTTGGATAGTAGCAAAATCACAGTGGAACAAGTTGAAATTTGCAACTGCATAGTTATTACGGAGCTTCCGGATAGCGTTACAGAGGACTATATTGTGAATTATTTCGAAAACACGAAACGAAGTGGAGGTGGAGATGTTAACAAAGTAGAATTAATTCAAGGGAAAGACTGTGCAGTGGTTTACTTTGATGATAGCGAAGGTATTTTCGAAAATTATATACGTATATAGAGGAAGTCTGTCTTATGACTTATTTGTATTACACTGCTTAATCCATAAAATAGAGGGCTATATATACTGAAAACAGTAAAAAAAAAACGAAAAAAAGGAAAAAATTGAATAAAGAATAGAAAATAGAAAAAACAAGAAAAAGAAAAAGATAAAACAAAAAATTGAAAAAATGTTTTTCTTTTTTTTTCCTTTTCTCGATTCGTTTATCTATGTATGATATCTTATATTACAATTTAATTAAGGTCAACTTAATGTAAATTAAATAGCAAATAGCAAAATTAAATAGCAAATAGCAAAACAACTATTCCACAGTATATGTCAGATTCCTTTGTGTATCTTAAAAAGAATCAACACTCGATGTTTTTATGTTTTCGTTTGTTTCTTATGTTTGTGTTTTACATATGCAAAATGAAAATTTTGTTTCACCCCTTTTGCGACTACACATATGCACTTACTAGTATATGGTTTAACCTCTGTAATAGTTTTACAGATAAGATCACATTACCTTATTAGCCCTTTTGACTCGAACTAAACTCAAAACGCTTCATGAGCTCGGGCAGTTAAAAAGAACTGATGTAAATTAATATTATGTTAAATACGCTTTCTTCAAACAGTCGCGATAGACCTTGCTAAATGAGGAATAGCTGTAACTGTTTATCAATTTAGATGATAAAATTTTTCACTTCATAGGTACTTTAACGTCTTATCTAAAAAATAAATGGTTATTTTTGGTTTTAGTTGTTGACAGAGTGGTACGTAGAGAGCACCAACTGAATAAGACCAAAGTTACTGTGAGACCCCATTATCCATGTCTTCTCGCTGGAAGTAAAGATAAGAAAACTGTGCCAAGACGTCTTGAAGTGGATTATCTCCAATCTGTCCTTGATTTTGTGGAGGACCAGTATGAGGACCAGCTAAAAGTTATTCTTACTAAGAATCTTTTACGAATCGAGAGAGTACCTGGTGAAGAGAGAATTATATTGAAATCAAGCGAAAAAGAAACAGTAGGCAAGAAATGGGATCAAGGCTGTGACGAGTTACTTACGTTTCTTTCAACGTTTGGAGTTAGAAATGTACATGTCTTGGACGAAGCGTTGAAGGAGTTCACAGTGCGAGGACAAGAAATTGTTAAACAGTTTGCTAGCAAAGGACTGTGCGTAACGCCGCTGTCACCTGGAAACCAAATAAGTCTTTTCGGTCAAAAGGAGCAGGTAGACAATCTAGCCCAGCAACTTGACGACCTGATCTTAGATATAGTTCAAGAACAGCGTTTCAAGGCATCAATGGTACAGGATAAAATAGACGTGGCAGAGCAAAAACTTGCCATGCTTCAACACTTTGGATTGAAAGAACAGTTTGAAAGACAACATACTGGACTTCAAGTCGAAATCTGCCATGAGGAAAAAGCTATTCGTTTTAACGGTCCCAAAGATGCGATAGACACAGCAAGTCTTTCTGTATGGCAGTTATTGGCCAAGACTAAGGAGATTCCATTTGAGCTACCAGCCCCTGTAATTGACGTGTTGAAAAGGGATGATGCCAAAGAACATCTTTATAAACGGCTTAAAGAGGAAAACATCGAAGCGTTTTTGTCATTTGAAGAAGAAAGTATAACTGAAGTTTTGGTGATAGGTTTGAATGGCAGTCACGCACGCCAAGCAGTTGAGCTCTTAAAAAGTCTTACTGCAGAACAAAGCAAACACTTGAATGAAGACCAAGCCATGCTAATGGAAACATTGGAATGGAGCCGATTTGTCGACGAAAGTAACACGACACATCCCGTGCAGATAGACTATGATCGAACGAGTTGTACATTGTGGGTGAGAGGGGTCGTTGACGGCGTAAAGCAAGTCTCCGCGGCTGTTGAGCAGTTCTTTGAAAAAAACACAATCTTAAAAAAATTTGTCGAACTTTCAACAGGACAGAAAACGTTCCTTTTTATGTACTTCAAAGATCAAATTAAACAGATTGAACAAGATCTGCGTCCTTACACGGTTGTGATATCAGAGTGCCGAAATGGGGAAGACAGAATAAGGATTTCTGGAACGGCAGAAGGAATTCAAGAAGGTTTTCCAAGGCTACTCGAGCTAGTGCAAAGTATTTCTCACAAGAATTTACCCGTTGACAAACCTGGAATGCGCTCTTTTTTCAAGAAACAAAATGGTTTATCCATGCTCAAGTTTGTTGAAGATCAACACAAATGCGTTATTGAAATGAATTCTACATCAAAGGCAATGTCTAGCAATGACGGTTTAGTCGATGATAGCCCAAAAATGATGAACCAAGAAACTTGCGTCTGCTCATATATTACAGTAGAGCACAAGACCATTGCAGTTTACAAAGCCGATATAACAAAACATAAAACTGATGTTATTGTTAACGCTGCAAACGCATCCCTGCAACATATTGGAGGTGTTGCTAAAGCCATCGTTTCCGCCGGAGGAAAGGAAATTGAAAAAGAATGCAACCAGTACATTGCAGAGCACGGAAAGTTACTTGTAGGAGAGTGCATGGAGACAAATGGCTACAGCCTTCCGTGTAAGAAGGTCATTCATGTAGTTGGACCACAGTGGGACCATTTGCGTGACCGTGACAGAAGCATGGGAAAAACGACAAAAGAAGAAAGGTATCTTTCGTTTGCTGTGGAAACCTGCCTCGAGAAAGCCAAGCTTTCTTCATCGATTGCTTTTCCCGCCATCAGCACTGGTGTGTTTGGATTTCCAAGTGATCTGTGCGCGAACTTAATGATTGAAACGATCTTGGAGTTCTCGCGAAACAATCCACACTGCCCTTTGAGAGACATCCACATAACTGACAACAATACTTCAACCGTTGCGAAATTCGTCCAAGAAATGAGGAAACGCTTTGGAGAGGAGAAAGACTTCTGGGAACCAAGGAAAGAAAGAAGTAGTGTAGCTCTACCATCAGACCAGTTTACCATTTTTTCAGCTAACAACTCGCGCATAACTCTGAAAGTTGGTGATTTATCTCGTGAGATGGTAAGTGTAGAGTTACTTTGTTAAACTTATCATCGCCTTCAAACGAGGAGGCCTAGAAAAAGAACATTTGGTTTTTAAAGTATTAATCATAAACTGATTCTGGATTAGTTCTTTTTTAAAGGAGCGTCTATTGTAGCCTTTATCTGAATTCAGCTTGCGAAACGCAGGTTAAACTGCAAAAATAATGTGTTTCTTTTGTCGTCTCGCAATTACGATAAATTAGATGGGATTCGGGAAATTCCTTCTAACTCGTCAAACGTCAACTTATTTTTTCAAATTGAATAAAAAACCTTTTGTTTGTTTTTTAAACTAATGAGAGACAAACTGGTTTTCAGTACACTTACATTCGTAAAAACAAATCTAATACTGCAGATATTGCGGACTCGTCAAGTGGTCATTTGTTTCCGTAATCGGTTAACAATGTCAAGTTTCGTAAAAGGCTTTCTTTTGCTTTAGAAAGCTCCAGAGTTTCTACTTGTCCTGACTTACTGAGCGACTGCTCGTCAAGTCGTGATTTGGACCGGATTCTTTTAGATAATAGGTCTCCCCAGTGAAGTTTATCATTACCCCGAAGTTATATTTATCCAACAACTGTAACATCCAGAAGTATGATAAGCTTGCTCATCATTTTACCGGGAGTGAGTTTTCTCCTCTCCAACAGGAAAAAGGGGAATTAAAGGCAATGTGACGGTTTGGGAGAAAGAACATTTTACTGACATTTTGGGGCGTCGCTACACTTGACATTGCCTTGAATGATTCTCGATTTCTGAATTTGAAGACAGTGGAGGAGTGAAAAACATTGTTTGTAGCAGTACTGTTTGACGTCAATGCAACTTTTTTTGTTTTTCGCAGCAAACGAAAAAGTATTGTTTTTTTGTTTCTTACTTTGGTAATTTTCTCTTTTTCTTACAGGCTGATGTTCTTGTTAACACAACATCGAAAGATATGAATCTTAATTCAAACCCTTGTGCAATCGCCATAAGTAAAGAAGCGGGACCTAATCTCCAGAAGGAGTGTTCGTCTAAAGCACCTCTAAAAGGCGGCGACGTCTGTGTTACTAGAGGATACAATCTAAACTGCAAGAAGGTGTTCCATGTTGTTTGTGGGAACAATGAGAAGGTATTGCATGGCCGTTTCTATTTGGTTTACTTATGTAAATGCCTTAAGCTATTGCACTACTACGTACAAGGGAGCTATTATTCTAGACGATCAAGTTTTCCGTGTTGAAACTGCCTGTCTCCATCTCCTCAACTCCGTTCTTGCTGCACTGTCATGTAAGAGCTTGCTTCACTCTTTCCTATTTGCCTATGTCACACCTTTGGACTCGAATTAGAAAATGTATGATTGGTTCAGCCTCAACAACAACAACAACTTTATTATTTTGAAATTTTTGTTTCCCTCATACTTTGTCCAAAAGACCCCTATTTAACCCCTAAAAAATACGACGATCATACCTACCACCCCAATACAGGGAGTACCCCCCCCCCTCCCCCAGGAAGCTTACCTGACCGGTCTCGGTATGTCACGGTCTGCCGCCGTACGCCGCTGCGTGTCATTCTTCAAACTCGCTGTTTCTGCCGTTTTTTGAGTGAAAAATGAGCCTATTTTGAGCTCTCAAAAGTTGGAATTTGCGGGCAACGCTAGATATTTTAACAGAAATATATGCTACTTAGCGTTAAGTAGTGTTAAAATCAAGCGAGAACAGTATACCATGGAAGATTTTGGGTTCTGAAAATTGGTCGAATTTATCATGTGCCAAATGGTTCGTCATGTGGCAGTGGAAGACCGGTTAAATTTCCAAATCAGACGAACAAACTATCAAAATATATTTACTTTTTCAGATAGAATAAATGTTGTTTGACAACATACTGGAAAGTCAACTCTAGGCAGTTTACCGTTTTTGAGCACGAGCGCGTTGAAGTATCATGTTTTCTATACATTTATAGTGGCTGTGAACGGCGACTTTCGGGCTCTGACATGTGATTTCATCTCGCAAATTAGAAATCGCCCAAAACTTTTAATGTTATTTCCGAAAAAAGTTCACCATAGGGGTCTTTTGGAAAAAGTATAAGAAAAATGAAATTTTTAAACTTAAACTCGATGCCAAATAACTGTGGACATCCGCTCTTAACAACTTGACAACTTCTTGGTAAAGCAGGGAAATCACTGACTGGTACTTTGCGTATATACTAAGTCATCTGGGATGGGTTGTTCAAAGGCTGGTTTAATTAATCCTTGATGAAGTCAATACATGGAAAGACTTACGGCTTTTATGCAGTAGTAATGAAATTTTCCGCGGAAAGAGTTGTCAACTCCAATGTTAAGAGCTTACGTCAGTCGCTTCAAGGTTAGAAACAAGAACGTGGGTTAGAACTTAACCGTTGGTTAGTGCTAAAAGAGTTTTAAACAACTTGGCCAAGCAAGTCGGGATCGTGTGTTTGCTGCCACACCAGCAATGTTGTCAGGATGGCCGAGTGGTTAGCGCTCGCGCCTCCCATCTCCGTGTACCCGGGATTGAATCCTGGGTTTGCATGTGGGCTAAGATTTGTCGATCTTCTTCTGACTCCGAGGGTTTTTCCCGGGTTCTCCGGTTTTCCTCCCTCCACTAAATCGACTTTCACGCCAAGATCTATGCCTTCGAGCGATTAAACGTAAGCCACTGGCTTGGGAGAATAGGCAACCACTCCCAGCGTAACGACGATGAATAAAGTTATTTAGTTTAGTTAGTTTACCTTTTTCGACATTTGATGCTTGTTCTTCCTCTTGCTGTTTTCTTTATGTCAGCGCACATTTTGCGAAGGTTTCTAGTGTGTCAGCTTGAGTTAATCCAGTTCAATGTAAAAACTCTCAACCTTGCAAAGATCCTTCGTTCCATCCTACTTCGTTCTCTCGCGTTATTTTTAAGGAACACATCACATGCACATCATACACAGCACAAGAAAGTGATCCGAGTCCGCATCCGCCAATCGATACGCTCTTGTGCGGGTCGGAGTCCATACTTTTGTGGTTGTTCTTTTTTCCCTAACATTTTACATTCTAGGAATAATTATTTTTACTTTTTTCCATTACAGCAAGTAAATTTGAATAAATCTTTTGGGAAAAACAAATTTAAGAGAAACAGCATCTAAGATGCGATGTTGTTCCGACTGCAAAACTAACAGTTTATTTTTACTTAAGAAAGCCACAAATTAAAAACTAGCCTTATCACGGTCACGTCTAGTCAGTAAAGCAAAGTTGCACAGAATGCAATTTAAAGCACAGCTAGTTTCGGACAGAGAGCAAAATTAATTTTAGGGATGTGTAGGAGGAAAATTCCTGCATCATTTCTTTAATTGTTGGATATGATTCTAATCAAATTTTAGAGTGAGCTGAACGCTTGTACATTTATCTATAAATAATGGAAACTAAAAAAGTAAACGCAAATTCTCTAACAGGGACATAATAAAGAATTGTAATATTCTGGTGTAACCAAGAATGTTCCAAACATTTTTTTTGAAACTAAGTAGCTTGTAGTTGAGATAGTTCACTTGTGTCATTGATATTATTTACATTTGTTTTTTCTTTGTAGACGCTGCGCAGTGTTCTACAGAACTGCCTTAATGAAGCTCAGCAAAGAAAGTTAAGCAGCATTGCATTCCCTGCAATCGGAACAGGAAAGCTCGGGTTCCCGAGGGATAAAGTTGCCAGAGTGTCTATTGAAGAAGCAGATGCCTTCTTTAGAACAAACACATCAAGCTCTATAAAAGAGGTTCGCTTTGTTGTTTTCGATAAAGATGCACCAACTGTTCTTGCTTTTCAAGCAGAGTTCAAGAGTAGGAGTCCCGTAGCAGCAACTGCTAGAGACTTCACAGACGGCGTCCGTCGGCGGCCGCGAGAAAGAGAAGCCTCGTCAGCTAGTGTAAAACCGGTCAGTATTCTAGCTCAGCCTTCCACTCCGTCCAGAGCCCGAAAACCCGAGGACTCACAGCTTGAGCTTACCCTTGGTTCTGCAACAGTTCAGGTCCTTGTTGGCGACATAACAACAGAAAGAGTGGATGCAATTGTCACTATAACGAACGAGCTTCTAAATTTTGCCCAGGGTGGCGGGGTCGGCGCAGCTATTGCTCGTGCAGGTGGCAATTCCATACAGGATGAATGCTCGTTTTATGGGCCACAGAAACCTGGTGCAATAGTTGTCACAGGTACTGGAACCCTCAAAGCCCGGTATCTTTTCCACATTGTGCCTGTCTCTGTAGATATGGCAGGTATAAAGGAGGCTGTTTTTAGTTGCCTGCGATTGGCAGATTCCCAAGGAGTCACTTCTATCTCTTTTCCAGCCATTGGTACAGGGAATCTCGGCTTGCGTCCGGAAGATGTAGCAAAGGCAATGTTGTCTGCAGTCGATCGATTCGTGCAGGGCCAGCATATGGTAATCAAACTTATTCGGATCATTGTATTTCAACCAGCAATGCTAAGCAATTTTCACAACTCCTTAGAGGAATTTGTAAAAGATTCAACGAGCAGTGGAATTCTTTCCAGTATCAGTGGATTCGTCAGGGGTATTGGCAGAAATCTCGGTATTGCTAACGAAGCACGAGCCAAACCTACCTTATCGATACAAGATAGAATCTCCTTGGATATCTTCGCTGGAAGCGAAAGAGATCTTGATGAGGCAGCAAAAGCAATCGATGCTCTTGTAAACAGCAACTGTACCAAGAAAGTAATCGAAAACGATGCCATCTGTAAACTCACTAACGAGAGGGTGAAGCTTATTTTGCAACTGGAACAGAAGTATGACGTTTCCATTAATGTTGAGCTTAGAGTTTCCCGAATTGTAGTCAGAGGTCAAAGCGAAGATCTTCTAGAGGTGGTCACAACTATTTCAGAGATTGTTAACCAAAGCCTCGTGGATGAACATGCTAGAAAATTTGCAGAACTCTTGAGTGCAAATGTTCAGTGGTTCTATTTAGAGAAGGGGGTGAAGAAACCATATCCGCCAGAAATCAACGCACGGATAGAGCAGTCGTTCCACAATCAAGACCAAATGCTGACCTTTACCATGGAAGATGAGAAGTACAAAATCGCCTTTAAATCTATGCAAGAAGAACACCTTGATTCAGGCGAAAAAACGGAAGTAGAACGAAAAGAAGTCGCCAGTGGTATGTAAAGAAGAATCCTGTTTCTTTGCATTTTAATCTTCTGTTGCCCTCTGTAAGGCGAAACCTGAACTATATTACTCGTTGTTTGCAGTACCAGTTTTTTTATGCAGCTTGCGCAATTTAAGTTTGCATTATATCGAGGTATTTAAGCTATTTTTTGCTAATATAAGATCAGGAGCTCTGTGGAAATATAATTTGGAAAACAATGACATTTCGGACTGTAGCCATTTGTGAGAATAAAATGTGTAAGATGGTTTTATACTTATGAAAAAAGTGTTTGCCTATGAGATTGATAGGTAGAAAAGCAAACAAAAAGAAAGGAATGGAATGTGTAAGGACTTATAAGTAAAAGAAGGCTACTAAATGAAAGAACGCTTATTAAACGCGAAGCGTTCACTTAAGTCATACAGTTTAGGGTGTCGAAAGTATGAACGAGTCGCATTTCTTATGTTTTGCGACTGTATGAAAGATAAATCGAATGTAACAAAATTATAAAAACGTTGATTGGCCAGAGATTGGTTTGGAAGGCCTTTGTTGCGAATGTAATTGAGTTGGTCCCTGGTGCGGTCATCTAAACGGCGGTAAGTTTCCCCAGTGTATAATTGGCTACAGTGAGATCCTTAAATGCAATGAATAATGTTGGATGTGCTGCAACGAAAAGTCAGAAACTTTGGCGTATTCAAGTTTTCCACCCTGTAATTAACCAAACGTTTCCTTGTATAGGTTCTTCCTCAACAAGAAGTGATGTCTCAAGGCAATTTCATTTTTCTTGAGGGTTGAAGTGAACTAAGCCGTAATTTTTTTTTCTCCATTGTAAAGCATTTGAACTTCCGAGTAAATGGATTCCACAACCAACAGACAGTCTTGGAAAAGAGAAAGATGTGCATTTAGTTCCACTTGATCCAAATACAGATGCTACCGAATACAACGAAGTCAGTGTTGCTGTCACTCTTACCGCCCAAGTCAACATTCAGACTATTGAACGAATACAAAATCCCGCTCTCTACCGAGCATACTCTGTTAAGAAGCAGGCAATGGACAAGAAGAATGGCAGTAACGAGATGAGATTGTTTCATGGAACTGCTGGCGCTAGCTGCCAAACAATTAATCACTTTGGATTCAACAGGAGTTATTGTGGCAAAAACGGTAAGAAAATCAGCCAAAACATTATAACTAAGTCTCTTATTAAAGACATTTCAGGTCCGATTGGTCAGGTTTCAAATACTATATGACATCAAGCAATATGAAAAGGTAAAATTGATTGCTCTCAAGTTAAATTTTTGAAATATTTTCGTTTTTTTAGTTTCGAAAAATCCTTTTTTTATCTGCTGACCCTTTTGCCATATTTTTGTTTGTCTTAAGTATATCATGACATGTGTCATATTGTTTAGTTTGATCTGTAGAAAAAGAGAAAGATTAATTTAGAGATCTTAAAAAAGGCTTGGAAAAAATTGAAGGTCAAAATACCGTGCCGAAAGGAGTGGTAGCTATAAGAACCTATCCTTCTCGTTAGCTTTGGGTTTTCCTAACGCGTCATGTCGTTTCTGTTATAAAACCAAGACCTTTTGCATTATCATTTGAATTTGATTGTTAAGTTAATTCGTCGGTCGCCACAAAACAGTCTTTTGCTTGATTTTTCAAACGCTGTTTAACTTTAACCGTGGGTTAAGCAAAAATTCACACAGGAACTCCTTCTCTAAAGAAGGGTTTACGGCATTTCTTATAGAATACTGAACTTTGGATTTCTTATAAAATACTGAACTTCGGATTTTCCACCGAAAAAACCGAACTATTGGGGGGTGCTAATGTCGAGAAAAGATCGTAGATAAAGACTTACGTATTGGTAGCTTACAAAGCAGCAAAGCTTCAGTTTAATAAGGTTCGAATTCTGCTTTATCATATATGGTCGATTTGAGTAGATCAGTGTCAACAGTGAATTCTGTATCATTGTTAACACAAAAAGATTTCAATAAAATATTACAATGTGAACTAAATAAGTTAACAAGACATGTAAAAAAAGATTAAATTTTCCTCTACTCTTTAGTAGTTATGTAATTGTTTTATAAAAATAAAAATATACATTAGCAGCGAGACCAAATTACCAAGGAGTACCACGACAATCAAACTATAGCTAGACAATGAAGTTTGTCCCCATGCAGTTTCTACTTTTCTTATGCTTTTGACCGATATAGTACAAACCCACCAGTAAAAACCTAAGATTTAAGAAGGTGTTAGGCTCTTCAATTTAGACCCCCTCTATAAAAAGACCCCTATAGCCTAAAGTTTGGAGAAATTTCCTATTTTAAAAAGGCATTTAATGTATGGTCACTCTGGATGAATAGTTGATAAAATAATTATAAATCGTTAAATCTCCTTAGCAGCAACTTTTCTTAAAGAACGTAGCTAGATAGCCTAAATTTATGTTAGCCACCATTCATGCATGTAAGAACCTGTTTAGGCTAACCCTGGAAAATGTAAGTTCTTACTCATGGATTCTTACGGCTTTCTTTAATTGGCGATATATGTGCAGGCAGTCTAGTTTTTCTTAAAGTCCCTATCAAGCTTATTTTTTTACTTTTTAGACTGAAACTGTTGTCATCACTGAACTCAAAATTCGAATAACCAATGAAAATATTCACGTCTAAATATGCTTTTTAATCA
>JANVCF010231485.1:0-16453 GCA_025388745.1 Hydrozoanthus gracilis
ACTGGTTAAAAATCGATGTTTACTCTCCTGCGATCAGACGAAAATGAGGGAAACCGAACATTTCTTCCGGCATGCTTGGCGAGCCGTGTCCAACACCGCCTGACTCTAGATATAGTTTACTTTGAAGCCAAGTTGTTTGACAATTTCAGGTATTATTCTGAGTGATTGTGTCCGAGCTAATATTGTTATTTATTTTGGTATATAAGCTTACTTGTCGCTTTTTGTACGCGCTTTCATTATCGTTGCACGCTTTATTCATAGTTTAGAATGCGTTTATATAAATCGGCAGTCCATTTTATCGATTGGTTATATAAAGCCTGAGTGCGACGTAAACATCATTATCGAATATCGATTTAATACGTGAATAGCATTTTGCAGACTGTGACTGAAGAAGTACAAGAAAATGTTTAAACCAAGAACCACGGTCTGCGTCTGCGAGAACCTTTTTTTCTCTTAAATTTCTTTGAAGGCGCTTTTCGCTTTCTTTTTCTGCTCGAAAGAAACGGACTAGGGTTTTTTTAGAACTTGCAGGAGAAGACTTTTTCGCATACGAGTTAGCCACGGACATTGCGAACTAACGATAACTAAAATACATCTGAGTCTAAACTCAGTTTTGATAATAATGCTTATTAAACTTTATTGAAAGAGTTTCGTAATGCATTTGCAAACAAAAACAATTTGTTCTTGCACAAGATATTTGCACGTTCTTACAAAAAAAATTGTTTATATGAAAGCCGGCATTGACAGCCGTAATATTACACCCCGCGTCAAAAGGGGAAACCATTAACACCTTGTCTGACACTATACAAACATTGCGAAAAAAGTTTCCCGGGAACTATTTAGAGAAGAGAATTCTTTGGAGAATATCTCGAAAAGTTTTAAAGATAATGAAACGAAGTTTTTTATCCTTTTTCCAGTTACTTAAAAAAACGAAAAACCGACAGAAGGTTGCTCTCTTTGTATTCTGTAACCTTATGTTAATTGATGAAAACTAGTCTTTCACAAATGTTTCGAGTTTTTAACGTTTTAGATTTCAAAACATTTCTTTACCACGAAGTCACTGTGGTTAATGTGGTGTGACAACAAAATGTTGTTTTATTGACTTCAAAATACCGTTAGATTTCCGTCTGCACGTGGAGAAAACATAAGCAAATGTCAAGACAGAGTTTCTTCTAAAAATGCTATCGTCATGCACTCCAACTCCACGTGCGGCTAGAAGAAATGTGCACGCATTCTAACGATTTCACAAAAGATCCCGGATAGCGACAACGTGGAAGCGACAACGTGGAAGCGACAACGTGGAAATGGCAGGAGGGGGAACACACATTGTAAAACAATACAGCTGCAGCCAAAGTCTTTGTTAAGCAAGTAAATGTAACCCCCCTGTAAAACAGCAACAACGTGGAAGCGACAACGTGGAAGCGACAACGAGGAAGCGACAACGTGGAGGGGACAACGTGGAAATGACACATTTGGGCTTCCGTACGAAGGCAACACTAAGGCTGTCCAAAGATTATATTTTAACTTTTTTACCAAAGAATGTTACATCGTGGTATATATCGTTGCTTTTGAATTATTTACTGAATTCTGTATTTGTTTAACCATAGAACTGTGGAGGGGACTCTTTCATTTTGAAAAAAATTGAGATATTGAAAGAGAAGGACCAAGAAATTTAGTGCTTGATTTTTAATAATTTCCCTTATGACAGGGATTTAGTAAAGCAGACAGAAAGCTAGCCTGGCCCGGTACTAATGATTGATACGTACACTCCTAAAGTTTTTAAACATTTGGAGTTTGTTTGATGATAATAGAAAATGTATAAAGCATTTTGGATGTGAATAAGATCTTTTTAAAAACTGATACCTTTTAACTTTCGTAACATGGTGTCACCATCTTGTGCACAAAAGAGAAATTTTAACTGTGCAGTAGTTTGAAACTCGCATAGCATAGGAGTCAGTATTCTGTTAGCTATGATTGTAAACAATGAAATATTGTTAACGTACAGGATAAAACCTATGAAGAAGAAAAGTTATCAGTTTTTTTACCTTTAATCGGTCTAAAAGGGGTTCCTTGGCCCTGTTGGCGACCGATCAGAGCAACCACAAGCACTAAAAGAAGAGGCTTATGCATTGTGACAAAATGCCAAGTTTTGATTTGCTCCTGCAAAATAATTCTTCAAGTTAGCTTTACATTTGGCAGAAAAGTTTCCAACAAGGGATAAATAACGCTCCAAGCTTTGGTTATATACACACAGCCAACAGTTTGAATTACAAATTTAGTTGGTGTACGTGCAAGATATTGTGATCATACTTACCGAACCAATGGGTGATTTCTTGAGACGTAACAACTTAACGGCCTATCTAATATTCATGCATGGTCTGCATGGGGCAAGGTGTGGTTAAGGAGAGACGTAAACAACTTTTAAACTGTCTATTTTGAATACGTATTAAAACACATATTGAAAAAAGTCTGGCGCGTGTTGTGGTAGAAGGGAGTTTTTCGAGGTGCGTGATTGACTGAAAATGGCAACAGTTTTCAACAAGCACAAGTTTATTGTTAATTCGTTCGTTTGCCATTCATCCATCATACTTTCATCTGTCGTTTTTTCCCATCTGTTTGCCTTTTCCTCATCTTATTATACTACTCTAACCTTTTGTATCTTTTTCATGCAGGTTTTGTTTTTTCCCAACTTTTTATTTTCTTTTTAGTTTTTGTTCTGAAAGAAGTAGCTATAAACATTCTTCCTCCGGCACAAGTTAGTTGGCGCTAACACGTCATTGCTTTGCTTGTTTGATCAACTGACTGACCGCCTAACTCAACGTGACTGATTGATTGATTAGCAAACTGCTTGATTAAATGAACGATAAGTGAGAGTAGGTAAGTGCCGATTGGATAATTAATAATGGGTTGAATGTTTCAGTGGCAAATTTATCACCGTTTACAGAGGGTGCATGTAACAAACCCTGTCAGCGTTGGCAAAACTGTAACGATTTCATTATACAGTCTCTGCAAAATGTCAAATTCAAACGATGGCGCTTATGTAGTTTCACTTTTGCTTACATTGGCTTTAAGTTTAATCTTAGAATTCGCTGCTGAGATGAAATAAAAGCTTTTAGTGCCCCGTGAGGAAATCCATTAGATTAAAGTTATGACCGCCAAAGTGCATGCTTCAGTAATGGCTAATCGGTTTTCCTTCTTCCTGTGGTTAAAAAGGGGCTCTTGCCAGTTTAGTGAGAATTTTCGCTCGTTAACTACTACATAAAGGGCAGTCAGTGGAACAACAAACTGATAAAACCCATACCTGAAAAATTAAAGAAACCAAAGGGAGACCAGAAAGATCGGGCGAGATATAATCACAAAGCTCAAAAATAAAATGAAAAAAATTAATGATAAAACCCATTGTGTAAACTGAAGGTTTGTGAAAAAAAAAAATTTTCAAATTTTCTTCAGCAAAAAAGCAATTAGCTGTTTTCATCCATGTTGGGCTAAAGCTGTTGTTGATCATAGCAGCTCATAGCAACAATTCAACTCCTTTTTAATGCTCTTAAACCGGAGGTGGACTAAAAATCACATGAAAAAAGTACAGTTTTATGGCGGGCCAGTAAAGTGAACACAAACAGCGGAGTTGTATATGAGATCGTTTCATGTTTTAAGAAGAAAAAAAACCGTAACTAAAGTAACTGTGTAATGCCACACTTCAAACCCACAACTGTAAGGCTACATTAAAAAAGGAAAGTGTTTGCTTAACGGAGAATATATCGAAGTAACAGGATTCTTTTAGTGTTTTCTACGTCATTGTATCATGTTTGGTATATAACTTACTATGAACATTTAACTTGTACAACACTAAAACCTTAAAAAATGAAAACAAACGGACACTAGTATTTGAGGAAAAGTTCGAGGCGATCTTTTACTGTTCTAGAAGATTTTAAGGGATTTACTTTTCCTTCATGAAAAATTGATCTGGTTTGTCAATTTTTGTGCATATACTGACTTTCTTTCAGTTTTCTCACGTAAAATCAATTTTTTTTTCACATCCGAGTGGCGGCGATTCCATAAAGAGACCATTCAGTATAGTACACCAACCAACCGATTAAGATGCTGTTGGCTTATAAACGCGGTTCAAACAAACCGACTTGGTAAATATAGGTGTGTATAACATGTGAACGTGTTTTCTTAATCGAGCACTTTGTTCTATGATTGCAATGTTTTTTTTTATATGAATCAAATTTTTATACTTGTACACAAGCGGAAAATTTGCATGACAACGTTTTCTCTGTTAGAACAGAAACAATTTTTTGAAAATTCTTACCTAAATCCGTTCCGTCTTTCTAGAGGTGTTGGAGGTTGTAAACGCAAAAGGACTTAATGGCTGCATTTATTTTATAGCTTGTCAGCTCTTAAAAAACAATGTCCCGCAGGTGTTAACTGTCTCAAAAACGGCTGCCACTCACTTTAATGTGATCAACATTACGAACGCGAAAACTATTTATTTGCATTTAACGCAGATCATGGCAAAAATACACCGTTGTTGAAAATTGAAAGACTTCTGAAAACCGATTTGTTTAGACACGAAAATAGAAAAAACTAAGAGATAGAATAAAAGATAAAATACTTTAGTAGTTTAAAATAATTTTGTTCGTTAACATGCAGCCGTTCATTAAAACAATATATCCTTCTCCGGTTTCGCGTTTCTTTTGATAGTCGTAGCTACAGCTCTCTCTCTCTCTCGATAGCGCGCTCCAGGACATGTGCATGCAGTAAGTACGCAGAGCCGGGTTATGATAGTCCACTCACTTATATGGTCGATCAGTAGTCAGTTAATGGACGGAACTTTACAGCTTTTAGTGTGGGCACACGTCAAATAGTAGTTTGCTGATCCTAGTGATTGGAATAATATCGCTCTTTCTTAAATAGTCTCATTGTGGTGAATGAACGGAGCAAAGAAAAAACACACTTCGAACTGACTGAATTCTCGCCAGTCTTTTTTGTTGTTTCATGAGTTTAAGATAATTTTAATCCTGTTTTTCTTTTGCTTTGCAAATAGATGGTTAAATTATGAACAACAGGCTGTTGTTAAGCCCGTCAAAAACAAAACCATTGTCGCTTCCGGATTTCAAAAACATCAACTACAACACCCAAACCTATTTATTGGCCGACAACTAAGGCAAAGGACAGCTTGGAAAATACTTCATGCACGTTTGATACTGTTTTGTACTGTGAATGTCCTCTGACAGTTAAACCATTTCGCCCAACTTTGATATTCTTTTAAATGAAAAAAAAGTAAAACTATGTAAATAATGATTAAAGACAAAATATCTTTGTAGCTGGAGATTAAAACATACAAGAACTAGTGGGCTGTAAACACAGTCTTCAGATAGGCTGCGGGCATGTTTTTACCGGCGAGAAGAAAGACTTATTTCCTGAAGGACAAGCAAAAGATAATCAGAACTGAGAGCTGCACAATCAACTTGGGTGAACCAGCATGTTTAATGATTTCACATTTTATCTATATCCGGTTATCATTTGTTAGAGCAACTCAGCCGTAAACGAATCACGTGGTTTTCGGTCTGGTATTCATATTTTTCAGGGCTTAATTTGATTGATGATTTGTTTTTTGTCGAAAATCATTTAAACATTTTATTATTTTTATTCTTTTTCTCTCTCTATCCAGAAATATTTGCTCTAGGAACTACAAAAAGTTTCTATTCAGAAATCAAACCTCGAGCAGAGACTCAATCTATTCGCGGGAGACATCGGGAGTTTCTGATCGGCCAGAACGGTTTGGTCTTGCTTACAACTGAACTCCTGGTGAAGTAAATTTGTAAGAAAGTGAAGGCTGGTGAGACTATACACTTTTAAGAAGCTCTTTCTCCGAATGGGCTTGCTTATAAAGACTTACTATTTCACAAACAGAGGAGGAGTGCGCAGAATTAGTGATTGTAACTTTGGTTTTGTTCGATTGGTTTTTATATCATATCTCATTTTCCATTCTTCTTAACAATTAATTTAAATTGAAATAGTTCTTTGTTAATGAAAATACTATATTTAATTTGTTGAGCCGTTGAAGCTTTTAAGCATTTGATTTTTTAAAATTTAACTTCTTAAAAGAAGTTTGCTAAATGTAGTTTTGGTTGCGCTCCCGAAGACTTTCCAGAATTTTTAGATTTCGTTAAATCATTTGAACGATAAAGTCTATAGTAAAAACGTTTTGAACAGTTAAGAACAGCTTTCCTTTGAGCTGGCGAGCCTCCTTGTGTTCACCGACTGCAGTCTAGATGCATTTCAGGCGGACCATTTTTATCAAAAGCTCACCGACAACGCTTTGGCTAGTGTTATGCTTTCAAAATTTATATTTGATGAAATATAAAGAACTGCGATAGATTTATTTCAATTAAGGTTATGCTTTGACCAAGTTAAGATTTAATTTCTTATAAACTAAATTTGAATACCCCGACAAAAACCTGAAAGGAAAACAAATTATCATTTCGTTAAGTTCCGTTCAGAAGAACGCGATAACAATTCCTGGCCCTTCCTAAAACGCTATTTCAAAAACTTAATCAAAGCCGAACTATAGAATCTATTCAATTTAGTTAAGCAAACTTTAATCAGAAAGGGAACGTGCTGTTATTGATTCCAGCGAACTATTCGACTTAAAGTGTATCAGGGAAAACCGTTTAATAAACAAACTACGTTTTCTATAAAGTTAAATCAAAACACTGCGTTATTAAAACAATAAAGAAGATATTTTCTACCTAAACAAAAACAGAAAGTAGGAAATGCAATTTAAAGCCTTTTTCAAGAAAATGGTGAAGCTTAAATGAGTAAACTGCAACAAACTGCATGATGATAATCGTTTCGGCCGAATTTTACCATCCGCGACTCACAAAGACGTAGAATATTTAATTTTATACATTATATTTTTTACTTAAAAGTCCACAAAACGCACAAAATACATTTAATTTTTTAAGAATGATGCAAGGAAGAAGAACTTTTGCAAAAAAATCCCGCTATATGTAAAAGAAACCCGAAAACGTGACTCTTGTTGCTTGATTTCCTTTAAATCGTTTTTCAACATTGATACTCGATTTTGTCCAAAGATTTTTACCAGAACTTTTTTGTCTGATTCTGTACTTGTTTTGGTCTTCAGGAGAAAAACTTCACGTGCTTACAGAATTTGACAGTAATAGTGTTGTGGTCAGTGAGAGACGACATCGTTAAACGGATATACTTTTTTTGTGGCTTTCACAAATTCACTTCACGTCTACACGAGCGAGTACAGAAATAAAATTCATAACGAGATGGGATGGAGTCCGATGACTTACAACCCTGGAATACTGCATGTTGGCCGGCTATAGATACTGAAATGTCGTACAGAATGTTTGCAAAAACTTACCCTGCTTTGGTCTTGAAGTCTGGAGTTATGTGACAAAACTACAAACGGAGGCTATAAAGTTCTATAGCCAGGAAAGAATTAATTTCTGAGATGTTTTGAGCAAACTTGCTGTTTAATGAACAAGATGAAAACAGATTTTTTGTATTCTTATTCAACTTGTTTAGTTTCAACCGGCAACTTAATTAAGTATGACATGTGTTTTGAAAACGCACTGATTGTGTTTGACCCACATTTAAATTTATTTTCTACTCGCTTCCGATTATCTCAAGTTAAGATAAAAATAATTCTTATAAACGCTTTTCTTGTGGATCTAATCAAGCATCGTTTGAGAAACGAATGTAAAAACTTAGGCTAAAGCAAAATTCATCAGACATATATAATTGCAAAACAAGGCTATTAAAAGGAGTAATACCCGGCAATATATAACATAGGTTGGAATCGTTCCCAGCTGATTGACGACTTGAAGAATCTTATCAGTGGACCAGTCAATTAGGGTTGCAGTTAATTTCCTGCTTGCTTATTAAGGTTGCTGTGTCTTTCACTTTTCGTTTTGCGTCCCGATAATCTGTTTAAGTGTTTTCCTTAATAGTAAGTGTTTAATTGTTCCGCACTTTCTGCATTCGGTCGGCAAAGAACCGCGTTACCAAAAATACAATCAGACTGATGAACACCATATGAATGTATAAATTCATTCAAAGTAACTTTTCAGGCTTTCGTAAGTAAACCGGCTTTTCTAAAAAGAATAACGGAACCAAAGAAAGAAGCTGAAGTATTTCGATCTGAGTGTCGCAAGCCGAGAAAGTTCTTGCAACAGTTGCTTTGATAATAAGGATGTTCCTCTAAAGCCTACACGTACACACATATAAAATGCATGGAGTAAAACATTCGAAAGATGAGCCCCGCCATAAGAATCAGCTTCCTTTGAATTGCAAAGGATGGTTCAATGTGAAGCAAGATAGCGCGGCCGCCAACGTGTAAGTAACTGATTATTAAATTTGCGCCACTTCTAAAAAAAACCAAAATAACGTGGTCAGAAAAAAGGTAAAAGTGTAAAAAACAGCAAACAAGAACTAGTAGTCGAGTTAATGTAGGATAAAGTATACAATAAAATAGAAAAAATCGCAGGACAGTACAGCACAATACATTAACCGAACAATACTTTATCTAACCTTTCGAACCAAACAATACAATACAAAACTGTACAGTACCATATTGCACAATTCAATACAATATAATACAAAACTGTGCAATAAGATAATGCACAATTCAATACAATAAACTACACTACACCACATTACAATACAATACAACACAATAAAAAACAGTACAAAACTGTACGTCAGTAACTACTGCACAATTTATTACAAAACACTACACTACACTAAATTACTATACAACACAGTACAATACAATACAATATGAAACAAAACTGTACAATAAATACTGCACAATTTAATACAATACAATACATTACACTACAATAAAATATAACACACTACACTACAATACAATATAATACAAAACTGTACAATAAATAGTGCACAATTTAATAGTATACAATACAACACATTACAATACAACATAATAGAATAAAAAACTGTACAATAAATAGTGTGCAATTTAATACCATACATTACAGCACACTACCATACAAAATAACACAATACAATACAATACAATATAACACAAAACTGTACAATAAATACTGCACAATTTAATAAAATACAGTACAACACAATACTATTCAATTCAACACAATACAATACAATGTACTTCAGTACTACACATGAGAGCTGCAGTGCAACCGTACTAAGGTTCCTAGATAATCCGCTATGAACGATTTGTGTCGACTATTAGAATGAACACAGTTAGTTTTTATATTGTTAGTTGGGTTCCAATCTGTTTTCAAACTAGTGAATGATTCATGACTTAATCAGTCAACCAAATATCGCCATTGTGGTCAGGTGAATGAGTTAAGAAACCCAATGGAATATCAGTTGTATTTCAACAGTTTTCAAACACACGTGTGAAATGTTTCTTAATCAGAACATTTACGGGCAAACAAAGCAACGGCGTATTTACCATTTATCCATCCACCTTTTGTTTAACATTCCCTAATACTGTTTTACTTAAACATCATACATTGAAAAGTTCTCTTCGGCAAAGCAGCGAGTGATTTGCTGAGAACATGTTGGGTCGTATCTGAATACACAATTACTGCCTTGAACCCCTTTTCTAGTAGATTCGATCTGCGAACAATGTGAAGTTTTGGCTGAAAAATCCAAAATGAACAAGCCGGACTATAGCTAAGGAACACTTACAATTCTCCTCTTATATCAGAGCTTTGTCCTCGCAGGATGTCTGGATGCAGTGTTAACCGGGGTAGCCTGTTGCACTCTTAGAAACTCTTACTTCAATTCTTTTGTGCCCACGCACACTTTACGTATTTCCCCAATTACCTATTAAGACACCTACCCACGCGCTTTGTTAAGCCAGCAAGTTTCCGATTAGAGCAATTATTTTACCACCGTAACTTCAAACACCAGTTGGATATGGAGCTAACCAAAGAGCTTCTTATACCTTTTCAGGCAATGTTACTTCAAACACAAGTTAAAGCTAAATAAAAAAAAAAACTTCTGATACCTTTTGCAATGTAACTTCAAACACCGGTTGGCTATGGAGCTAAAAATAGAACTTCTGATACCTTTTCGAAAATCAAAAGCCGAGGTAGAATTACTTATTTAATAGTTGTAACTTAAGTGCTGGACCTGCCAGAGGCTCCCATTGTGCGTGAAAACGTTTGAACTGACCAAGCTCAAACGCATAGAGTGCGCTGAGTCATTCCTACTCAGAAAAACTACAAACCCTCTTTACAGCAAATTTATTTTTCATCGTCTGACAACAGGCTGAATAATCTTAATAATCTTTCTGTGGTTTAAGAGTGGAACCAAACAGTTGCAATCTTGTCTCCATCTCTTTAAGCCACCTTTGGTTAAAACACTTTATATGTGAGTCGTTTGCGAAACCGTCTACATTGTGATATATGCCATCGCTTCCTTCCTCTTCCTTGTACAAAACTACTCACAATGTCGTTATTATAGTTTCTTATCAGGGTAGAAAGGATATTCTAGTCTCGCTGAAAAACAATCTTGCTAAAATAAAACTAAAAAGGAAAACATTCAAACGAATTGTTCCAATCCAGTATTCTGAGACATTTATAAGGGAACGAACAATCTTGACCATCTATCGGTTAACTTACTGTATTTTGGGTGCATTAGTTTACATTTTAAAGCACTGTAAAAGTACCTTAGGTGTCTATATATAACAGCTTATCACATTTGCTAACGTTAAGCTCAACTAAAAGGAACACACTCAAAATTGGTTAGGTATTTTGGGAACAAAGCTGTATTAACTACTCATTGTTTCTTTAGTTTCGAACGAAATCGAACAAACGTCAATTCTCATGGGTGCTAAGACTCTACTTTAGCACAAGGCAGCAAGGACAGTCAATTATGCTTTTAAAAGGTAGCTAGATATTAGCAAATACTTATCAACATTGATTCCCCTATCTCTTATTTATAGCCAAGACTGAGTCCATATCTTCCTTACATCAGGTGGGTTTGTTGTGGTATAAACGGTATCTAGAATAAATCTATGGATTTAAATTGTTTTTTAGTCAGCAAAATTGTCTGAATATAGCCTGCTTATGCTTTACATGCAAACAACAACATGTAAGATAACTGTTGAAAATGTTTCAGTTTTCAATCGGGCGCCTGCAAACGTACGGTTTGAGAGACCTTTGTTTTTGCATTGAGAACAATTGAATTTCGCTTTTAAAACGATTTCAAACACATTTTGAACTAGTCTGACTGTGTCGGTTTCGAAAAACGTCTTAAAAATAAAAGCTATTAAACCCCCGCGAAGCAAGCATCCTTTGATGTTTTATCATTCTCATCTCGATGTCTGCTCATGTTAATTGTTTTTAGTTTGTTTACAATTAAACCTATCGTTAATTGTTTAATTCAGGTTACATCGAACTCGGTTACCATAGTTACACATTAAGTTAGTCTCCTCTAAAACCATTTCGTTACAGCTACAACTTTGAAAGCACCCGGATCCGAATAAATACACTTCAACTTAAAAAACAATCTAAAAGACCTTTATAAGAACTTAGAAACTAATAGCCTAAGGCTAGTGACAGAAATCCCTTTTGGTCATTTGACCATGCATTTCCGTACAACATTGGAGCAGCGTCTAAAGTCCATTGTTATTAACATCAGATATATCAACCCGAAGAAACAGAATCCCATCAACCATGTACTTTCCCGCTCTCTCCAGTCTCTCTTGATCACACAGTACAATGTCCTGAGTAGCCTCGTTCTCATGTGTCCTGGGCCTCTCGAAACACTTGCTCCCAACTTTGGGAACAAACAAACAAGTAATATTATTTCTTGATGAGAAACTCTCCTGTTGGTCGAGAATGGTCAACTTAAATGTTTTAATTAATGGCCAAGGCAATATTGAGTCATATTCACCCTTCAAGACGCCAATATTGAGCGATAAATATGCTTGGCCCTGATGGGTTGAGGCAATATTGACGTTGAGGTCCACTTTCACTTTGTAGCCATGAGGTTCCGTATACAGTGCACCACTGTACAACGTCATTTTCTCACCACTTTGTTGCGACTTTGCGAGCTGCTGTAAAGTAGAAACTCTCCACACCACCGTCGGTCCAACAGACAGTCGATCTCTTACGGATTCGAGCTCACGCTTAACTTCATTGTTTCGCACTTGCACAATTCCCAAATCTCGCCGTAACTCGTGAGTTTGGGCCACAATCTTCACCATATCGAGTTGGTTTGATAGTTTTTTGTTCAGCTCAACCACAAACTCAAACTCCTTTTTCTGCTCAAGCAGTTGGGCTTTAATCATCTCCAGTTCAACCTTCAACTCGTGGTTTTGTGCTTTAAGAAACTCGACTTCTTGTTTCTCTTGCTGGTTAAGGACTTTGAGAGCTTTCAGTTCATTCTTCTGTTCGTCATCTTGTCCCTGAATCATCTCCAATTCCTCCATTACAAACTCAAAATCTGCTTTCTGTTCTTGATACTGCTTTTTGACCGTTTGCAGCTCTTCGGAAGTTTTGTCTATCTTCTCACAGGCCAACTTGAAGTGAAACTGCGAGTGACTTTGTAAATGTTGAGACATGTGACATCTTTCAACCTGCAGAAGAGTCGGAGAAAAGTTTCTGAACAAGGTCGAGCAACTCTTGAAACTACTCAACTTTCGTATTTGTGTATGGAAAACTTCAACTTTACCTGTAGTGAAAAAAGTAAACACCTTGCTAAACAACGAACTAAAAGTTTGATAGCTTAGCTGCTAGAAGAAAATTTATCGAATTCGCAAATCTTTTTTAATATTAACAAGTTGCTGGCAAACGCTAATTGATGTAATTTCAGACAAAATGGCCGGCAATGTTCTCAGTAAGTTGATGTACAAACCTCTTTCTTGCAGCCTATATTTCTATGATGACACGGCACAACAGACAACTGACACTCGTTTTTTAAGTG
The DNA here is from genome assembly GCA_025388745.1 of Hydrozoanthus gracilis. Taxonomy (NCBI): domain Eukaryota; kingdom Metazoa; phylum Cnidaria; class Anthozoa; order Zoantharia; family Hydrozoanthidae; genus Hydrozoanthus; species Hydrozoanthus gracilis. Next base: position 12,964 of record JANVCF010231485.1, read on the forward strand.
GTCTTCTATCTGTAAAGGTTTGAAAGGAAAAAACACAAATCATAGCTCTAGGGTTAAGGGTTGAAACACTATCATTATTCAAATACTTAGGGAAATATTCGCTGCGGCCAACGTGAAGAGGGAAACTTGAGAAGGAACTCAGAAGCAGATGTGTCGGAGGCGAGAAGGCCAAAGAATGCCTCAATCAGGGATCCCATCGCAAGTTCCTTGGGATTATGTAAAACGCCAAGCAGGATGGCAACCTAGTTCTAGGGAGAGCAAGTTAGGCGTTCATACAAAGGCTATCTCTAACTTGGTCTATCCCACTATCATATTATCGCAATAAGGTAGCAACAAGGCAGTTTGCAATGTCTGTGCTGACCTATTTAACGACAACCCAGTGTTGGGCAATAATGATACTAAAAAGGCTCAAAAGAGAATCAAGAAATGTAATTTCAGATAATGGTGGTAGAATCACCAGCTATCATGTACTTTCCGAGAAGGCTAGGGGAAAGGGTCTCTAGAGTACTGAGCAAGAATAAAAACAGGAGAAGGTAAAAACTCGGGCAAGGTTATACACCAGCGAAGACCAAGCCATTGGAATAGTACAAAAATTTGAAAAGAAAGGGAAGACGACAGGTCGGTGTTAATTGGTAAAAGATTCCAAAACGAATGCAGTTGAACTTGGGTTTACACTACAACTTAAGTTGGAAAAAAGTTAAAAAGTAGAATTGTGAACATGTAAGACGAGAGAAGTTACAGAGGCCGCTGTTAATGTCACGTGACGGATGTGTGTGCAAGCCTTGGAAACATTTAGCAAGCTGACGTAATCTAAGTACCTCGAACGCCAGAATGCAGCACTCAAAATTATCTTCAAAGGAAAAGCGTACTGGGACGTTCCAGTATATGCGGAGAACATAGAGGTCAGGAATAACAGGGTTGACACTAGGACCACCCATAAGGGGAGGAAAAAAGTCCATCTACTGGACTATGGTGAGCTTACAGGGAGGCAAAGAGCGCCGAGAAGAAAATGAAATTTGCAACACTGCCATTCGGGCTGACAAGACAGTTAACAGAATGCAGAAGGCGATATCACTTCATATTTTAAGAATGTACTTCAAGATTTTATCACAATGACAATCTTCAAACTTATGAACTCGTATTCCTGTATTTTGATATCACAGTATTTTAACATTCGCTAAACTCCTAGTAAGAACACTTTTAAATGGATCCTAGCACATTGGCTACGCGTAGTGCCTCGTGGAATGTTTCCATAATTGCATCCTTTTACAACAGCTAGTTTTTTCTTACTTACTGCGTCTTGCTGACCAGTCCAACTGCATCCTCGGTTCGTGCACCTAAAATCATGTTTTAGCGCCTCACTACCAACTGTTTGTTTTTCTTGCTCCTGCAGTGTAATGAGAAAAAGACGTGCAGCTTTCATAACGAAATCTATTTGTTTGACTCTTGTATTACTGGTGATTGTTAGTGACACCAACGTTACAGTCAATTTACGAGTCCAGCTTATCCCTGTCAGGAGGCTGGTAACGACAACAACAGTTCTCAGATGGCATATTAAAACATTTCAGAGGTAGAGCACAAACTACTTAGAAATAGGAAAATAACTCGAGCTAAGTAGCCAGATAATGCGGTAACCATTATACGTTGATACATTGCCAGAAGTAATAAGGCACTAAGAGTACATTAGAAAGAGGTAAAAAAAGAACAAACAAACAAACAGCGTCCATACAAAACATCAGTCGGATAATGTGTCAAGTAGATATCTAGATAGGAGCACCCACCCGTGTCGAGTAAACATCGTGTCTCTCGAGCCTGAAATGGAATGATGAGACACTTTAACAAGAAACACATTCACATTAGCTTATCACACAATCTGCTGTCAATCTAACTCAACATCATCATCACAGCATATGCGCCCATTATACACACCCTCATTAACTGAACTCATGATCATCAAACTCGTGCATGTGCCCATTATACACTCCCTTATTAACTGAATTCATGATAATACACATGTCCAGATTAATACATCCACAGTTAAATATTTGAACTTATCACCAAGACACGTTTGCCCTCTACATATACCCAGTACTAAACAAACACTCAAAGACAAGAATAAACTACACCATGTGTATATAAGTTGCTTGAGAAGTTGAATATTCAGAATAAAAGCTAACTTTAATTTGATTGGAACTAGCTTCAAGACAAAGAGTGAATCACGGGCTTACATCGCAATTTAGCCGGTTTCAAAGCACAAAGAGTATTCAACTAACAAGTAAAAACAACAAGCATTCTTAGCACAAAAAGTTGTCGCTGCCTGAAAAGAAATACGCCGTAGTTTTATCTCCCAGCCATGCACATTAAAAAGAGAATTCTCTATCATGAAGAAAATTGTTTTAAACGAGACACTAAAACACTGTTATGATTAATAAAAAAGTTGTTTTTGCTGTACACGTGTGAAACCTCCAGCCAGGTTCTGCTGCTGGCTTGTTGACTATTCTCAACTAGTTATGTGCCATATTGCATGGACAATACAATGTTTAGGTGACACCGTTGGGAAACAACAAATTTGGAAAAATTCTACGTTGTATTAGTTTGGCAACAAAAAATTGTGTCATATGATGTTTCTTTCACTTTCCACAGAATCCGCCCCCCTTGAGGAAACTGCAGATTATGATCATTCACCAAATTTACAATAAAAACAAATTATGGCGTCTGTTCAACAGCCGGATCTTTAAACCGACTGCTTCAGAAAGGCACAAGGTTCCGCCGCCTGGTTAGCCTAGTTGGTAAGGCGCCAGTCTTTCGTGCGGGAGGCCTGGGTTCGATTCCCGGTGCCTGACCTTCAGGGTCTTATACAACTGAGGAAAGGTGCTGCCTTTGCTCTAACATCTGCAAACGGTTAGACCTTCACGTCTTCTCGGATAAGGAGGTTAAACCGTAGGCCCAGTCTCTCGATCTCCTATCGGGGGACTTAAAAGAACCCACATCACTTGTCGACAAAGAGTAGGGCGATCCCGGTGTTGTGGTCTGTTTCTGTTTCCCACTGAGGGCACTTCTTATCGGCTGCTAGTTGCGCCATAAAATGTGAGCCGCTCTAGCGGACTTTCTAAGAACTGTCTGACCTTGTATATAATTGTAAACAGGTTCTGAAAAGCCCCGAGGGGAGAACTTGTATATATATTGTATTGTATTGCATCGAGACTTGCAAAATCAAGTTGATGGGTGTGTACCCAGAGGGGGGGGGGGTACTTTTGGGTTGAAAGGGTAGGGATGACCGTCGGAATAGTCCCAAAAATACTCAAAAAATTTCGAAAAATTATGGTGTAGACTGAATGATAGTCTGTCTTTATTATTGTTGTCACTTGACCATGTAGGCGGCTTTCTTTGTTGTTTTGAAATCGATCCCTCTTTTTAACCCTTTCAGCCCCAAACACGACAAATGTTGTGTTGGTAAATTCTCCCAACTAGGATTCATACTTTTCATGTA
>JANVCF010231596.1:0-16450 GCA_025388745.1 Hydrozoanthus gracilis
TATTTGTTATTCTCTAAGGGAGGGAATGCCCCCCAAACCCTTACATGAGTATCTTATTCTCTAGGCCGCAGGTTTGTTATTCTTTCAACTCCTTTGTGTGAGGATCTTCCTACCAGATCGCTTACTTGTTAGTCTCTAAGTTAAGGGAATATCCCCAGTCCCTAAGAGCGCAATATCCCCAAACCCTTACGTGATCTTTTTCTTACCAGACCGTTGATTTGGTTTTCTCTGAGGTGAAAATCTCCAAACCCTTGCGTGATCTTCTCCTACCAGACCGCAGATTTGTTATTTTCTAAAGGAGGGGAATACCCCGAAACTCTTACGTTAAGATCTTCTTCCTACCAGACCGTTGATTTGACTTTCTCTTAGGGGAATATCCCCAAACCCTTATGTGATCTCTTTTCTAACAGACCGTTTTCGCTCTTGTTTTTATTCGCTTTTCCCTATAGTATGCAAAGCAAGAGGCGTACTAAGACCGCTATGAAGACCACGAATCCTAAATGGAACCAAACGTTTGTTTACCCTTGTCGACCTCAAAAGGTAACGTTAAAATGTAAAGCAAACTTTGAGTTTTTGTGGCTGAGCGTTTAGCGTTTTGGCCTCGTTATTTTAGGACCACGAGTAAAGCCCCGAACAGACAACTGTGTCACGTCCATGAACAAGACACTTTACCCGACTTGTTCCAGTCAACTAAGTTGTTTAAACGAGTACCAGTTCTGCTGGGGGCTAACGTGCGATAGATTATTGTTCTGTCCAGGGGGAGTCAAAGACCTCATCCGTTTAACATTGCTGAAGCCGGAGAAAAACGGCAGCCTTATTTGCCAATTGACTCGAGTAAGGATTTTTCAAGCCAAGTTTGATAGCTTTATTGAGAGAAACTGAAAGCAGACTATATTTGTCTTTACAGTTTGGCTCTCGTGCATTGGAAATAACTTTGTGGGATTATGACAAAGTAGGCTCAACGGAGTTCATCGGCGAGGTCAGTATTTATTTTTATATTTGTTTTTTATTATTGATAATTTTGCCAGTACAATGCAATACCACACACCAAAATATTTGTACTCGTATAACAGTCAACAAATGGGCTTTCAGTTACAATGTATAGCTTCAAGCGAGGCCTTGACACTGAAAAAATGTGGTCATTATTTGCGGCAGTGGACTTGGTGATGTGAGGGTGAAGAAGAATTTTACTTGTTGCTGCTCGTCTTCCTTTTGGGACTTATAATATATCAGGGTTTGTCCAGGTCCTTAAAAACCTTTAAAGTCCATAATTTCAACTTTCCAAAAATTTGAGGCCTCAAAAGTTCTTAAATTTTACAAAAATTAGTCATGGTTCTTAAAAAGTCCTTAAATTTTTGCTTTTTCTTTGTTATGATAACTCGATAAATGTCAACAACCCCGGGAAATGCATTTCCCAAGAATCTTGGCTCGAAAGGGCAGAGTTTACTGGATGGCTTCAAGCAGTACCTGTAGATCCGTACAGCGCTTCGCGCTTTGCCACAATATCGTAAAAAGTCATGTTTTAGGTCAGTTCTGGTGGTTGATGTCCCGTTGCTTAGGTCCTCAAACACCAATAATCTTACCTTAAAAAGTCCTAAAAAAAGGCCTTAAATTTTGAAAAGCGGACGAACCCTGTATATGCTTCAACACTTTGTCCTTGACCATGGCCAGTTATTGTTTCTACTTCCGACTAAGGAACACGCCAGGTTTTTATTTTTTCCGGTGTTTTGGTTTTCTACTGCAGTGTTAAACGGACAGTAACTTTTTCCGTGCCAACTTAAATCTGGACGCCATTTTGAAATTGTTGCCATGACAATTTTGTAATTTCACAAATTATACAAATAACGAACGAAATTCCGCTTCAAAATTAAAGAGTTGTTTGTCAATCATGGTATAAATGTTGTTATTTCATTTGTTTGCAGGTAATAATAAACATGCTAGAAGCTAACCTTGATGGAAACATGTATTACTACTCCCTACGGAGTCATGACGAGGACGGCGAGCCGTTGGTTCCTTCCACACCCACGAACCAGTCCCCACACAACTCCTTTAGAGTGAAAGGGCAACGGGGAGCAGGTAAGCTGGGTTCGAAACTTGAGGCTTTTTTTGTGACCGTGGAGCCATGTGGCAAATTGCTGAAATATCACAATACCTAATTCAATCTGCAATCAAGGCTTTGTCAAGATCTACTTATAATCTGATGAAATTTTTTTCATCCCTACTTACATCTGATACATTTTACACATATTACAAAAATTTGTAGATCTGAAATAACAAGTTGTTGAACCTCTGTTTTCGAGAAAGAGAAGATTTTGTTTGACTTTAAGGTTCCAACAATGTCTTGAGGTGCAGAATGATAGGTATCTAAGCGCTTTGCTGTTTTGCAAACTGTCTTTCAATTACGTACAGGCTACGAGACATTGGAAACTTTTCAAAAAGAATTGGTTAACTATGATACCTTTCGGTGGCATAGTATGTCGAAATTTGTTCGACTCGTAATGATAGTTGCGTGTTTGAGCCCCGGTCAATGTTGTAATCGACGTGTTCCCGTCGACTTAGCTGTTTTAACAAGCACCACCTTCTGCTTTGGGCTAACCTGTGACTGATTAGTACCGCGTCCAGAGGTTGTCAAAGTTTCTCGTCCGCTCAGTACTACAAAAACTGGGACTAATAAGGCCGCTCCAATGCGCCCTACAAGGTCAAGAAAACTTAGCTTTTTAGCTTGTCCGGAGAGGATTGTCTTTGTTGTTGTTGGTCTTCTTTAATCATTGTCACTATGTTTTATTTTTTTTTATCAAGACTATTGGTTTTTTACTGACAGCTATTTTATTGTCAAAGGTCCCGGATACGGAAGTGACGTCGAAGATGAACAGCGTCGCACTCCTCTGAATGATGTTAACTCTCATAATTCCCTACCGATTGGAAGGCATGATAGCTATCTCCCGGAGAGTGAGAGAATCAAACAGCAGTTGATTCAACACCACCGTGATAGTCCAATTCTGCCATACGCCACGAACAGGGAGCCTGTTCAAGGTAGCCTCCTAAATGACACGTGAATTTATAATCATTTTTAAACTGACCTCTTCAAAACGTTTTTGAACCAGCCTTACACAAAAGGTCCGGAGTATCCTAGAAAAAACTGCTAAACAGCTTATATTGGAGTTGATTATTTGACCCGAATGCCTCACTTTTAATTTAATGAAACACTATTTTAACCTGAGGCTTTGCTTTCAAAATTTGTGCATGTCACACAAGGTTGCATCTCGTGTTAAAATCACAGCAAGCAAGGCCACGGATTGAATATGGTTTCATTAGAGTTAAAATGAGGCATTCTAAAGGGTAAAACATATCAGCTCAAATATGTGCTATTTGATATCAGTATGGGAAACCTTTATACATAAAGCTACGGAGAACAAGCATTAACTTGGTCACAAATTGAGTGGCTGCTCTACGAGGGTGGCATTTGCTAATGCATCGGTTGCCCCTTTAAAATGCGAATCAACTCTATAAAATGCGACTTACCTACCCCCTCAAAAACGCGACTTACCAACCCCCTCAAAAACGCGACTTACCTACCCCGTCAAAAACGCGACTTACCTACCCCGTCAAAAACGCGACTTACCTACCCCCTCAAAAAACGCGACTTACCTACCCCCTCAAAAACGCGACTTACCTACCCCCTCAAAAACGCGACTTACATACCCCCCTAATGTGCTATTTACCTAGTTTTCAACTCATGTTTCAAAACTTGTGACGAATTTTAAGGCACTGTCAAGTATTCAGTAAACACAAGAATACTTCTACCGTTGTTCTCCAAGACACATTGAACACTTTATGATTAGTGTGTTGTAAAAGTGACCATTCAAAGTTGTTTTTCACATCTCCCGTTTATGTTATTTCATAGTGTAATAATGTAGCTGGTCCAGCTTTATTACATGTTAGATGAAATAAAAAACCTCTATGATAACCTAACTGTGTTACGGACCCGATCTTTTTCCCTTTCTTTTGGCTTAAGCAGAGTGCGAGGGTATGGGAACACGGCCGTTCTTTAGCTACCAATAAATCTTGTTTAAAAGCATGTAACTGCACTAAACCTTAAATATAAATGTGCTAAATCTTGAAACCACTAATAAATTACGTCATTTTAATCCACTAAGCCTACACGGTGCAACCATACCACAATACGCCGCATGACTCATTCCAGTCCACACATCCGGGTACTGGCTACCCCCAGTACACCGCTGACCACGGAGTACCGCCACTTCACCTTAAACAATCACCACGTGGTAGACACTCAGATGGGGCTTCATCGTCGGGGATGTCACCGGGTTATTCGCCCGGGTACACTTCCCCGGCTCCCGTGTCTCCCGGCCGTATGTCTCCCAGCATGGGCCAAGGAACTAAAAAATCACGTGTGCTACCTCAGTTGCCACCGTGCCGAGAGCCAATGGGTAAGGTGCATGGGAATGAATTCTGTTCTTGCATTTGTTTTTTCACTTTAAACGCACGCACAGGTAATAAAACTTACAGGCACTGTGTAAAGAAATAATAAACACGCTAGGTTGATAAAAGAGCCCTAAAAATTTCCTTTAAGAATACAATACTGATAAAACATGCATCTTAAGAAACCTTAAGCGTCTGTTAAAGACCTTCAACCATTTGCCGAGGTTTCGTTGGCTTGTGGTCAAATAATGACAGTTTGAAAAATCTTCGCCGGAAATTCTAAGATGCTGACGTTTCGAGGAACAGACACGGAGTATCTTAAGATGTTAGTTTGTGCAAACAGCAGTGATTGGCTGAATTAAAGAAAAACGAATATAATTGAATTACCAATCAACAATGTTGCGAGTTTGGAATTAAATTCTGTTGCTGTGATTCGAACTGCATTCTGTGTATATTCTAAAACACGTTGCACCAACACTTCTTTGTATTTGAAACTTGCTTATCACGAAACTAACTTGAAATACAAGCACATGGTTAGTGGTCGAAGGTCTATAATGGCGGTGAAAACTAAATCCAGTCGTTGAAAAATATCCATTAAATTTTAGAACTAACTTTACCGAGTCTGAAGTGTCAACCGCCTTCTTGGCCGAACCCCCTAAGAGAGAGACTCGGTAAGCAATGTTAGGGGGAACTGGGTCGAGAAGACGATTCGCCTCAGACTTGATCTTACCCTGTTGGTAGTTATCAAACTATAAATTCCCGGAATCATTCCATCCAAAAGCAAATAAACATTCCATTTGTAAACCTTTAAGCCCGAACCAGTTTATCACAATCTAACTTCTCCTTACATAACTCTAATAAAATAAGATGTTTAGTAATGAAAAAATGGAAAATGATCTAACAAAGTAAACTTCTAAAATTCTCCAAAGCTGGTAACGTTAAAAGTATGAGTTGTAGTTGGGAGAATTTAGCAACACATCAGTGACGTATTGAGGGCTGAAATAGTGAAAATAGGTGAATAATGTGATAAACGAGTTGAAGAATTTAAAATCCCTTAAATTAAAGCTTTAAGTCAGATTTTATTTATTAAAAGTTCGTTTACCCCTTAAGGTCTTATGTAAAACAAAGAAGTTCTTTGAAGTAAGTTTTCAGGCTTTTTAAGTGATTGAAAACATATTGCGTTAGAATAAAAGGCAGTGTTTCATTTTACTGCGATGCAAGAATTGGATGAAAATTTTTGGGTAGATAAACTAATGATCTTAGTACTAGTGTTTGCACATAACTCTCAAGAAATTCTCCATTGTATAACGTTCTTGTTCTCAAATAAAACTTTAATCAAGTCTGTGTCCATATCAGCAGTTCAAATTTGATGATCCTGTACAGAAATCTAACGCGAGGCAATATAGTTTGATGTTTTCACGATTTGAAGCTCTGCCGCCATTTTGAAACTTGACTTGTTTTGGTGCAGTACCAGACCTCCTCTCGTTTATTGCTATCGTATTCATTGCGAGCGGAGACTGGCACTGCAAACGTAACACGTCACATTTCAAAATGGCGGTGCGCGGAAAATTCAAACCGTAGAAATGGTCAAACTAACTTGCTTGGCGTTGGATCTTTGTATACATGATTATCAAATTTGAGCTGCTGATATGAACACGGATTTAATAAGAGTTTTATTGGAGTCCAGTAATGTTATACTGGATTCCTTTAACTTCAAGAGAGAATCCCAGCTGAACATCGTCGAAGCTTCAGAACTTCTTTGGGTTCTGTTCGGAAGAACTCTTTCCTAAGGGTGTGACACAGAGCGGGCAAGAAGCGATCTTTTTGAAGCAATAAGGGCAAAGTTTGACACAGAGCGGGCGAAAGGTTATCTGTATGAAACAATAAGGGCAAAATTAAACACAGAGGTGGCGAGAGGCGTTCTGTATGAAACAATTGGGGAAAAGTTTGACACAGAGCGGGCGAGAGTTGTCTGTATGAAACAGTAAGGGCAAAATTTTACACGGGGGGAGCGAGAGACTGTAACACAGAGCTGGCGAGAGGCGATCAGAATGAAACAGTTAGGGTAAAGCGTTACACAGAGCGGGCGATAGGCGATCTGAATGAAACATTTAGGGCAAAGTGTGACACAGAGCTGGCGAGAGGCGATCTGTATGAAACAGGTAGGGCAAAATGTGACACAGAGCTGGCGAGAGGCGATCTGTACGAAACATTTAGGGCAAAGTGTGGCACAGAGCTGGCGAGAGGCGATCTGTATGAAACGTTGGGGCCAAAGTATTCGCTCCGCTTAAAGAGACCGAGAAACGAATGTGAATTTGATTGGTGGTTTGAAAACAAAACTTCTTTATTTCACGCGTTGAAGGTGATTGGATTGAAAGGTGAACTTAAATCCGCCTATACAACTCTGGAGTAATTGCGGTTTGTGTGGCAAATGACAAGAGCACTGTTAAACCGACCGCAGGCCCAAAACTCGTAGACGCCATGTAATAAGCTAGTATTCTGGTTTAACCCTTTCAGTCCAAAGTTGTTTCAGTACATTCCCCAGCTCAGGCAGAGCCCTTGGCTTTTCATGGAAGAATTTCGCTTTCATCTTTAGTAGTTCACTTTTTAAACTGTCTGGGGCTGAAAGGATTTATATTTGTTATGTAGGAAGGAGTTAGATGTTGATAAACTGGTTGGGGCTGAAAGGGTATTTATGTGTTATGTAAGGAGAAGTTAGATGTGGATAAACTGGCTGGGGCCGAAAGAGTTTATATGTGTTAAGTAAGGAGAAGGTAGATGTTGATAAACTGGTTGGGGCTGAAAGGGTTTATATGTGTTAAGTAAGGAGAAGTAAGATGTTGATAAACTAGTTGGAGCTGAAACAAAGAAAGCAAATTTGCCACACATGATCAAAAATGACAAACAAGAAGTGTGTTTTGGTAAGCTGTCGTCGTCGATGTTGCCGTCGTTAGGCTTAGTCAGATTCGACGCAACCGTACATGATCTTTTAAATTACCCTTTACCCTTCTTCCCGATTGAGGTCACTTTTTATCATCTTCCCCAGTTTCGCCTACTCATTATCTTTGTTGCATTAAATGAAATTTAGACGAGGACATCCGTTCGCGTGCTGCCAGGCAACGCCCTCAAGATATTGACCAATCAAAACCCAAGCTCGTCGTTGGGGGGTCCAGGGGAAGATCAAGTTATGGCCAAGCCCCAGACTCCGCCTACACCGACCAGCTCCCGTACGATCTTAGCCCAGCAGCGTCACCAAGATTAAGGTCCCAGTCCCCCATGACCGGTCTTGAACAAAGACAGATAGGCGGGCAGCGTCCGGGACTGCACACCCCAGAAGGTGAGGGTTTTACGACACCAACAAATACTCGTAGATTCAAACAAGTAACCGCTGGCCGCCGCGACTACAGGCGGAGAAAAATACTACTGTTTGTCATTATTTTTTCGCAAGTTTCTTTCTTCAGATAACGCGAAAGTAGAGTTGATTACGTCTCTTTTATGTTTTTTAGCTTTATAACATTTTTTGTGCAGGTTATCATACGTATATCTAGAAAGGGGTCCTTTAATCATTTGGCAAAATCTAGCCGAATGAGCGTTTTTGCGCGTGCAACATTTAAAATCCCCATAAGACTCAACGCTGGCAATTCGGAAATGCCATTACGTAGACTGTAATTATAACAAACCTGCAAAATGCTTGGCAACTCAAATCTCTTTTATTAGGGTTAAGACTTTCAAGGCTTGACTGGAACTTAATCAAAAAGCTGAGTTGGCTTTAGTTTCGCCCTAATTTCACACTACATTTCTATGCTGGTTTGATTTTATTTTTTGGTTCACTGACCACACACATTGTAGGCTAGCACTTCAAACTACGTTCAAATGATATAAACTAGAGAGATTGAATCGAGCAAAAACAAATGCCGTCAGCCGAGTTTTTGTCACAGAAAAAAACACTCGAATTTTCGGCTTATGCGCAGGTCCGTATTATTAGTGCTGTTTTGGTTTTTTTTTGCTTATTTTTAAAGCTAGTTTCTTCCAAAGTATTTCTTAATTCCAATTCACCCTTTAATTGATCTAATCCTATGACAGAGGCAATCTCGAAGTAGTTGGATTCGCTCTTTGAATTATTCGATTCCTGTTAGTTCCACGAGACCCTTTTCCTGTTATTTGTCTTCATATATATCTACTATTACTACTACTACAATAATATATGATATATATTGATACGAACGTTTTTCTTGTTGTCACAAGCTTATTTTTTTCAGTAGATAAAAACTTCCAAGTCCGAAACGGGAATGGAACCCACGACCCTTTAATGACCGGTCGGGTGCTCTACCCACTGAGTTACAGAGACTCGCATTTGACCGGTAATCAGAGGGTTGCGGGCTTGGTTCCCGCTAGTGACACAGAATTTTTTCTGAACATTCAACTTGAACAGCACTTACTTTCTAACCTAGTAAGCAAGCTATAAACTTCGATATCAATTAATCTTTGTTTCACTGATATCTCTTTCTGTGATTCGATTGCTTTTCTATCAGGGCAATATAGAGCTTATTCACCTGATAATGCACAATGGAGGACTGCTTCTCTGCCTTATGACACACACAGACACCCACCAGGCTGTGAGTTCTGCCTTGCACTTGTCTTTAACTCTATGCTTTATGTTCCTGCACTGTTGATTGGTTGATGCTGTTGTCTTACTATTTAACAATTAGCTACCCAGTTGAGTTTTCTGTGAATCAATCTGTGTTGATTTCAAGGCATTGTTTAATAATCGGTACGATATAAAGACAACGAAAATTTATTACTTGAATTAATGAATTAAAATTGTTCCTGATGATGGCTTTAAATTAATCGAAACATAGACAAAGAAGACCTAACTGTTCTGTTACTATAAACTTAAGTATTCAGTTTTGTTATTTTGATATTAAAATCATATCTTCATCACCCGCAGTGGCTTTACCTCAGTATCGCATTATCATCATCATCATCATCACCATCACCATCATTATCACCATCACCATCACCGTCATCACCATCATAATCACCATCACCACCATCATTATCACCATCACCATCATCATCACCATCACCGTCATCACTATCATCATCACCATCATTATCATCATCATCACCATCATTATCATCATCATCACCATCACCATCATCATCACCATCATTATCATCATCATCACCATCACCATCACCGTCATCACCATCACCATCACCGTCATCACCATCACCATCATTATCATCATCATCATCATCACCGTCATCACCATCATTATCATCGTCACCATCATCGTCATCATCATCATCATCGTCATCTTGGTTTTGACAATGATTACTTATTTTGCACACAGACAAAGGACAGAACTCCAGAGTAAGACGTAACAGTGAAAGTAGTATACCATTCACGGAGCAGCGCACCTCCCCACGTGACTACCAGCGGATGATGAGTCCCGTCTCGGTTGGTCGCAGCAACAGCACCTCGTGTCTTAGCGCCACAGACAATATGGGGCATGCGCCCATATCAAACGGTAAGGAGTTACAGAAAATATAACTTGTATGATTGATTTTAGTTTATTGTTATTTTATTGTTTTGTTTGTTTTTGTTTTTGTTATTTTTGACACTGTTTTATTGTTATCGTTATTATTTTTATCGTTATCTTGTTGTTATTATTATTATTATTATAATATTATTATTATTGTTTGTGTGTGTAGTGTTTTTTCTGTTACAGTGTTGTTTATTGTTGTTATTGTCATCCATACATTATTATGGTGGTGAATACGAGTTTAATATTAACCTTTTGACTTTTAGTTTATTAAATCATACGTTAATAGACCTTTTTCATAAATGGGGATGATTTCAATTTTCTCTTGTGGGCATTCAAATTAGCTTGTCGAGTCTCCCTTTGGATAAGATATTCTTTTAAAAGTTTAACTCAAGAAAGGCTAACTTGAATGCACACAAAATATGTTAAAACCAACGCCATTTAAGAAAAAGGGTTACTGTTAGAAGAACCCCAGAGAACATTTTGCAAGTCATTTTTAGTGCCTTAAATTGTCATCATGCTATTGTAACAATTCACGAAATTAGAACAAAAACCACTTCACGGCTCAAACACTATGTCATGGCTAAACTCATTCGGTGTCACGCTGTTGTAGCGGGTCACTACATAGTGGTTTATTTAAAGTCACGACGATGCAGCGATTCACTCCAGTAAAGCATATTGAAAGTCACGGTTCTAGATATTAAAAGCGCATTCGATGTCACGCTGTTGTAGCGGGTCACTACACAGTGGTTTATTTACAGTCACGATGATGCAACGATTCACTCCAGTAAAGCATATTGAGAGTCACGGTTCCAGATTTGAAAACGCATTCGATGTCATGCTGTTGTAGCAGATTACTACATAGAGGTTTATTTAGAGTCACGATGATGCAAAGATTCACCTCATTAGCATATTGAGAGTCACGGTTCATAAAGACAAACATCACTCGGTCTCATTTTTGCAGCAGTTCATAGCATCCAGCTTACTCAAAGTCACACTGTTACGGCTCATGACGTTACAGCATATTGAAAACACGGCTCTCAACTTCAGAACCTATTCAGAGTTACGCCATTTGTGCTCTGTGTCACGCACTTGCAGTCGTTCACTTACTCAAACATGGGACGATAAAGAAGAGTCAAACGCATAGAAACGTCACACTATTTTAAAAACTAGTTTAAAAACTGTTGTAAAAGCAACCAAAAATGTTCTTTTGAAGTCATCAGGTGTAAAGCGGTTTGAGGAAACTGAGAAAAAGACAAAAAAGTGCATTATTTTAAACAGTTCTTACTCAAAACCAATCTATGGTTGAAGGTGATCAAAACTTAAGAAAGTATTAACTGAGTGGATTATAATTTTTCTCGTTGTTTTTGATTGTGGAAGCTAGTGGTTTATATTTATATTTTGTTTTTTGAAGGTGAATATGACAATTTTCAATCGCCTTGATCTTTTATTGGCAAACATATTTCGGCGTCCTACGCCATGCATCATCAGTGTGAAGTACATTAAGTTCATGAGTTGTTTAAATAGCATTTAATCTCGTGCAAATGTAACATGGAATGTGAGCGATAGTTATTGTTGTAATATAAAGAAAGTAGCATGCATGACTCAAAGAAAACAAAAACAAAAGACTAAAGATATTCCACTAATGTCTTAACACGCTCACTCGCTCATTCATAACATTTTCGCACACTTTCTAGTCACGACATAACGACGGACACGTGTTAAGATTTTCGTTTGTATGTGGAGCTCTTGGGATTAACACGAGCAGTAATTTTCAACTCTTACAGTCACGCATTGCCTAGTTCATTAGTATAAGGTTCTTTGAATGTTGACTGTAGTTTTAACGCTACATTCTTAATGCTAAGATTGTTCTTAAAGGAATCCTCCACTGTATAACGTTATTGGTCTCAAACAAATCTTTTATGAAGTCTATGTCCATTTCAGCAGCCCAAATATGATAACTCTGAGCGTATAACTAATTCCAAGCAATTTAGTTTGATCAGTTTTACGTTTTGAATTTCCCACGCGCCGCCATTTTGGTTTGTGACGTAACTTGGTTGCAGTGCCAGTCTCCACTCTTTATGAGTACAATAGCAACGAACGAGAGGAGGTCTGGAACTGCAACCACGTTATACGTCATAACTCAAAATGGCGGCGTGTGGTAAATTCAAACTGTAAACTGATGAAAACAAATTGCTCGACAAAATTATCAAACTTGTGCTGCTGTTATGGACACAGACTTAACAAAAAGTTATATTTTAGACCAATAATATTATACAATGGAGTGTTCATTTAATCTTGTCAGCTTTTAAATATTCTGTTTATGTGCTAGTTCTCTTCTTATTAGTAAAGTCTCAATTCTGTTATTCTTATACTACTTCGTTGCTTATGTTTGTTTTTGTACACTCTGAATATGTTTGTGCTTTTTGTGCTATGTTGTCTATATATAGATATTTTTCAATTCCTAATGTTTGCACTTTATGCTGTCCGAGAGCTAGTAACTGTCTAACAGCTTAAACAACAAAACTAACTCTATATGTGGACTCCTTCTGTTGATAAGGTAAGTGTTACGTTAGTTTGTCTCAGACAAAATATATTTAAATCAGTCGCGATAAAATTTCCTGCTCACTGAGTTTTTATTATTCAATTGAAACTTGTCTAGTTATACAAACTCAGCTCCCAATATGCGAGTCTCTGTGGCTCGGTGGGTAGAGCATCTGAGGGTTGCGGGTTCGATTCTCGTCAGTGACTCAGAATTTTTTCTAATAAATCAAACTAGAGAAGCGGTTTCTTACATTCTAGCCCTGGTTCTCTGCAAACAAATCTGCTCGACCAACTGAGCTACAAGACCAAGTAGTAGTTAGTCGTGAGAAATTGAGATGTACTTGATGTATTTACGTTTGTACGACGAAGCTGCTGTTAGATGAATCGGTGATCCATGTTCTTGAGCGCTTCGTTCTGTAAGAATTTACTCTGCAAAAGTGGGTTGAAAAGCATAAGTTGAAGTTTCTTATTTAAAGACATGATGGTCCAAGGTTGAAGGCTGTCAGCCATTTCACTAACGCACCTCTCTTGATAAATAAAGAAATATTCTTTTCGGCAAAAGTGTTTTAACGACGCCAATCTACTGCAGCGAATGAAGTAATAGGAATGCAGGTTTGTTGAGGAAGCTATTCCAGCAATCGAGAAAATTTGAGTATACTTCTGGGATCAGGTTGTCATTGAACTTGTCAGCCAACGGTCATCTAAGTTAGCGGCATTTGTAGTATGAATTATTCTTGCGATGTTCCTGAGAATCCGGGCCGAGTTTTAGACCGTGTTTTATGGTTGTAGACCGTGTTCTAACGTTTGAGACCGTGTTCTTACGATTAAGACCGTGCTTTAATGTTTTAGACCGTGTTCTAACAATTTAGATCGTATTTTAACGTTTGAGACCGTGTTCTAACAATTTAGAACGTGTTCTAACGTTTGAGACCGTGTTCTAACGATTTAGACCGTGTTTTAACGTTTGCGTAACTTCGAATGATCCAGAATATTTCACACGCTCAAAAACTTGTTCTAAGAATATATTTCTGTTCACAATGGAAGAGAAGCAAATGCAAAATTTGCTACCCGATCAGACACCATATTTCCACATTCCACGTTTTATGGTTGTAGACCGTGTTCTAACGTTTGAGACCGTGTTCTTACGATTAAGACCGTGCTTTAATGTTTTAGACCGTGTTCTAACAATTTAGATCGTATTTTAACGTTTGAGACCGTGTTCTAACAATTTAGAACGTGTTCTAACGTTTGAGACCGTGTTCTAACGATTTAGACCGTGTTTTAACGTTTGCGTAACTTCGAATGATCCAGAATATTTCACACGCTCAAAAACTTGTTCTAAGAATATATTTCTCTTCACAATGGAAGAGAAGCAAACGCAAAATTTGTTACCCGATCAGACACCAGATTTCCACATTAGACTTCAGCGTGGTGAATCATGATGGCAGCCAACCTATTTTATTCGTGTTTTGCTGTTATTTGCAATCTTGATTCGACTCTTAAAGCATTTAGTGGCCAAACTTTTGTTGGTGTAGGGAAAAATCCTTTATCAAATGTGTTTTCTTGGTTAGTTTACTCCTACCAATCTAGATACTGTTGCGGTTTATGTTGTTCAAATGTACAGGCTGTTGTTAAGTTGTTGTCAACGTAACATAATCTAATGGATCAGACACTGAAAAACCGTTCATTTTGCTTGTCTTGAAATGCAAATATGATTGGTTGAACCAGTTGATGATTAAACGCTATAAAATAACAATTTATTTTCCTAGTCTTGAAGAGTTGAAATGATTGAAGTTATTCATTCTAAATTTTGAATCAGTTGTTGAAACCCTATAAAGTGACCATTCATTTTGCTTGTCTTGAAGAGTTGAAATGATTGAAGTTATTCATTCTAACTTTTTAATCAGTTGTTAAAAACCTGTTTCATTCTTTTTGATTGTCCTGAACAATAGAAATGATTGGTGTTAAGTATCATAAATTAGGAACTCTTAAAAGATTCTTTCAACAAATATTGAAGTTGACAATTTTTATTAAAGCACGGCAAGAAAAAAATTAAAAAAAACATTTAAATGTTGGAAAACCCTCTTGAAAAAGTAGGTAAACATACAATCAGCCTGTAGCATGATGTAATCATCGTCAAGGTAAGGTGCTGTGGTACTAACACGTCTACTGGTGTTCTCCCTTTTCCAGGCAAGGTGATCATGAGGGACCACGATCCTGCCCGCAGGTCGGGCAGTTTAAACAATCTCGCTATGCTTTCTACAGGCGGTTATATCAAGTCTTCAAACAAGCCAGGAGGAATGAGGAATGACAGTTACGGAGGTAGTGGGCGGAGCAGTAGATCATCTTCTATTACCAGTGATCGGAGTGGTAGCTTGACCAGTCTTCCTGGATCCATTACTAGTACTGAGAGTGGGAGGTAGGTCTGGTTGCCATTACGATGACCTTTACAGTATACGTGTTGTGGTTGGATTGTTTCTGTTTATGATTAATATTATGATTATGGTTATGATTAAGATTATGGTAAGGATTATGGTTATGATTATGATTATAATTATGGTTATGATTATAATTAATGTTATGGTTATGGCTATTATTAAGATTATGGTAAGGATTATGATTATGGTTATGATTATGATTATAATTATGGTTATGATTATGATTATGGTTATAATTATGACATGATTATGATTATGATGATTATTATTGAGAAAGTCCAGATTTATCAAGTTACTGTAACAAACTTAGGGAATCCTCCACTATATAATATTCTTGGCCTGTGTTCATATCAGCACTGCAAATTTGATTGAATTTTCGGGGCGCCGTCATTTTAAAATGTGACATTTAGGGTTTTCCATTCTTGATAAACACAATAGCAGTGAACGAGAGAAAGTCTGGCACTGGCACCAATGGCGGCGTGCGGGAAAGTCAAACCGCGGAAATGATCAAGAGACCAAGGTTATTGTAAAACCAAGGATCCCTTTAAACGTTTACTGTAATAGTTTCCTCTGGACATCAGTTTTAACGTGCTGTGGTTGGACGAGGAAATCTAGATATAAGTTTGAAAAAAAATTCGTGGAGACTTTGTTTCTTTAAAAAATGTCGTTTGAGTTGTTAATGTATGAAAAATAAATTCTTTGCCTCGTTTTCTCTCATCGCTTTCGAGGGTTCTACCTTGTCATAGCATAATTCCAAATCTGGATATAAACACGCGCGACGCTTTTCATAAGCGAGTTTTTGTTTACGTTTTTTGCCTAATTAGAACATACACTCCACTTTCCAGTTCAGCTACAAAAAAAAAAACCTTCCGAATAACGAAATGCTTCTGCAATACAAACTTTCTCTGAAAATTTGAGGTTTGCATGCTGATTAATCTTCCCCTGACATGCAGTTTTAAAAATTTGAAATTTTACAAAGAATGAATCGCTCATTATGGCTCTTACCTCCAGCTGTTTTGCATTTTTTGAGTAGTGATTTCTTTGTAACTATACTTATAGATCCGAAAGCTCGATCACTCAATTTGGTTTCATAAATACTCTCAAGTTTTAAAGTCAGTTGTTGTTTACCTCTGTTTTCTCTACGACTTAAGTTGTATGCTAATGAAACAGAATGTAAACGATGACGTCATCAAAAACTCGCCTATTCCTTTGAAAAAATTACATCGGTAAACACCAGTATGTTCCGCCCAATCGGATCGCTTAAGTTGCAAGTTCTTATTGTCGCAGTGTGCTACGACTACCATACAAATGGGCTGTGCGAGTTGTCAAACACCAGTTTCTGTTCCAGAAATTCGCATATTTCCATATTTTCAAGTTATCGGGACTCGAGCTCTATAATAATAACAATAATGATAATAATATCTGAGACGAAAATATACACATTTAGAGTTACAAAAAAAGCTATGTATAGTGCGC
>JANVCF010231707.1:0-11018 GCA_025388745.1 Hydrozoanthus gracilis
TTCCCCAGGTATGCCCGCCCCCGCCCCCCCCCCTCCCCCTCGGGGAAGCCGATGACATGTGCATTTTCCTAGCAACACCAATGGTCACGGTTATTGCCGCGGAGGAATGCACACGTCAATCACGAATGTGAGGCAAGCTCAAAAATAATACAAATGGCGGACAAGGTCAAAAATGGCCTCTGAAACAACCTGGAAACTTCCGCAGCAACGAATGGCTTATTATAATGGACTTATTCAAAGCACCTGATCTTGATGCTTGGGCATTTGTCAATGAGCAAAGTATTTTTATTCAAAACGGTTTACAACACCTGACAGATATTATAATTCCCCCGCTAGAAACTGCCCCGTGTTCAAGCCTAAATAGTGACTTTGAGCACGAATATGGAACTTCCTGTGCAGAAACTAGGAAACGACTGATATCGAAATGTTCCGTGCAGCATAGTTCATACTTTGTATTTAGTAGATACAGACAGAGGGCTCTGAAAGGGTTATGGCTTGCACAGAAACACCACAAAAAGAGAAGCAAGAAAGAGAAAAGTTACAGGGATGAGGCCAAGAAAATTGAGAATGGTCATCAAGGCCAGATTTCTCGTAGCGGCGAAGAAGTGCCATTTTCTTCTCATGTTAGTCTTTTGCTGCTTTTACCACTGCTGCAGTCACAAAGTAAAAATGATCCAAATCTGGCTGACCATTGTGTAGAAATTTTACTTGAATGCTTGCGAAACTGCCCTCCATATTCTCTTAGCCACGAACCTCAAAGATGTGTGGAAGGCTTGCAAAGTCTACTTTGTAACTGGTTGCAACGAGGTGAGACCAGCAACGAGAATTCTTTCGCAAGAGAAAATGCAATAACATCTTTGGTCGCCCTGGGCTGTGGCACGTATGTCTTTTTCCATACTTTGAGTGACTTATTTAGTTTATATTGATATAACTTTAATTTGCGCGAGATTAATGTATAATTTATTTACTTAATGTTAATTGGATTATCTGCCTGGTTAACAATTGTATAAGTAGAGGTTAAACATAAAACTATTTATAGACCTTGAAACAATAAAATATTTTAAGTTATTTTTGATAAAGATCTACAAATGGTTTTTATATTAATTGATATTTAATTTTTCATTTCTTGTGTTTTACTCTCACAGTTTAAATAACTTGGATGCCTTACTTTGATAACGCAAAATCTTTGTTGCTGAACATGCAAGTGGCATCATTATGACAACTAGCCTGAGAAAAGAAAACATTGTTTGATAAATCCAAGTTTTAGACCAGAACTTATACAACAATATTTCGACTTTATTTCAAGTCATAGTCATGTTTAAAATTATTTACAAATGCAGTCAGTATTTGTATTTGCATCTCAGAATAGCTCTAGGTCTCTAAAGGGCTTTTAGGGCTTCGTTTGTCGTTGGTTTTGAATTCTTTATGTAGTAAAATTCAAGGATATGCAACCTCAACCAGTTGTCATTCGAATAAATGACTTCAACTTTCCCATGGATGGTATTTAAACGATGTTCTGAGACCTTTATACCCTGTTCCAGTGGTAATAAAGGCCTCACTCAAATCAATAATTATGTTGTGTTCACACATGTATAAATTATGCCATTGAAGGACAACACTCTATGGTTTTTCAGTGGTTTTAAACAATAGCTATACATGTGCATAGATCCATGTGTAAACAGTTAATTAGGAAAGATTAAGAATATACCAGAATCTATAGCATATCTTTATAATAAACACATCTGTCTTTCTATAATTTTTCCTCCAGGTTTTCAATAAAGTTGTTCATCCAAGCACTTCGTGTCTTAGCCAAGGAAGAGAAAGGGACTCTTAAACCCCTTCCAGTTGGTGACATCATAGTGAAAGCAAAGCAGTTTGAAAGAACTGGAAAATATGCTAGACCAACGTTCATTCTCTCTTCTCTTCATGTTTCTAGCTGGAAGATCCAAGAATTTGATACCGTTTCTTGTAGTTCTAACTATGTTAGCAAATGTCATAGTTTGGCTTGTGATGGCCAGTTTTTATATTTGACAAACTACCAGAGTAAGGGAATTTTGAAACTTGGAAGTGGCAAGAAAGGGACATTAAGGTGGGTTGAAAATTGTATTGGAATGACAATTTGCTACTTTTAGTATAGGTAATCACACAACTTTGAGTTCAATTTGGAGATAACTTGCACAATTGAGTTTTTTTCAAAATGTCAGTGATAGTCAAAGACGCAGTCGCAATGTACAGTAGTGGAAGTTGTTGTGTCACAAACTAAGTTGTAGTCGTAAAGTAAGTTGATCTGATATAACTGATTTGCACTGAATTTAAAACTCTTTGTGTAGTGTGTTTATGAAGAGCAGCACGCTATCAACCAATCAGATTCAATTTTGTTGTATATAACATTAAGGCTGATACATGTCATGGCAGCTTTGATAACCAAATCTGAAAAGGTGTTTTTGTAAGATTTCATGGTTGGATCAAGCAATTTTATTTTGAGAGTAAATGTGTCAGAAGCATGCATATATTGGTATTCTGATGAATTATCAACCAGTGTCCTTAACATTTATCTTTCAGGGGATTTTCTTATGCCAGTAACCTTGATCTTGATGATGGCTGGGCAGCCTGTGCACAAGGCATGGTGTTTTTCCGCCCACAGGAATTTGACAAGTATCCTGACAACCTCTGTGTGATTCTTGATCCACAGTCTTTAAAGGTGAGGCAAGCAAAAGATTCTGGTTAGGTTTTGTAAAAGTGAATTTGCTCTTTGGTAATGTAGTGTCATTTAAAGTGCTACTAGTGCAGAAATCCAAGAACTTGTGTTTTTTTGCAGAATCAGGAAGTAGAGATGTAAGATAAACAGGTTGCCAAACCTTCAAGATCAAAAACATTGAAGTGTGTTTTTTTGCAGCTCAGTGCTGGTGTTTTTTGAGAGTAAAGCACATGCATCATGCTGGGTTGAGCACATACAATGGATACAGTACGCCATTGACTAAATTCGCACTGCTCTATGAATTAACTGCATTGTGTACAGAGAGGCTAAGTGGGTTTCTTTGTTATTTTCCATAAGGTTTTTTTTTGGTGTGTTTTTTCTATGGCTGTCATTATGTATGTAGTTTTGGTTCTCTCAAGTTGAGTCATAGATTGGTATAGAAAATGTTGGAAAAGATTCATGTGGGTCTTCACACTATAGCTAGTACTTAGCACTTTAACAAGGTTGGTACCGTATATTGTACTGTGGCCAGAGAGAATCCAGAAACCTGACTGGTTGATAAGAAGGCGAGACTATCTAATTGTACCAACTGCAGGCAATGTAAACTTTCTTTCTTGTTTACCCCGCTGTAATATATATTTCACTTCATTTTTTTTAGTTTCGATCCACCAATATTGTTTGTGAAGTGTGTATTGTTTCTTGGCATCATAAATTTCTAGCCAAAAGGGCCATTAACCAACTGGTACATTCCAATAATTTCCTATACAAGAATGGGGAGTTTATTCATTTATTTGACTGGTTTTTCTCTATCCTTCATTCTCTTTTATTAACCTACTTTAAACTGTACGTATAGTCGTGCAACAGTTATTTTAAAAACTCTATTACCTCGCTTTTCTGGGAAAAGATTTCTTGCTATGCTCAGACTGTACAGCAAAGACCTTGTGATCAGGGAAATTTTTTCCCAGCCAGACCTTGCATTCAGTTATTAAGACATACAGTGCTGCTAGTGGGAAAGGTATCATGCCTCGCTAGGTGCAAGGCAATTCTTACAAGAACCTTGTGAGGCAGAAAAAAGACCACTTGAGATTGTGTATCTTGTTGTCACACATTATGTCAAGTTTGTACATAAATTTTTTTGTGAGTGTCTCGTGAGGTGCGTGTTGCTAGGCAAAGATTTTTTGGCTTCTCTGTCTGCATGCCTTGCACCTTGTATCTCGCAAATCATATGATACCTTTCCCGTGAATGGTACAACTGTATTTAATCCTACAGTCCTAAAAATGAAAAATGTTAAAGTGGTAATACTCTCCTAACTAGAATCCTTATCTTTTAAAGAACAAGCTTAGAAGAATGTTGTAACTTTTCTCCAGGGCTGAGTTGTTCAAAAGGCGTTTAGCCCTGGTCCAGGGTTTGAGGTTAAGAGTTAATTAACAGAGGGTTATAGCTAATCAACCTTTGAACAACTCAACCTAGATTATTTAACCTTTTGTGACTTTTACCAAATATCATATTTTGTATACATGTGTCATGTACAGAAAAAGTTAGGTGTTCATAAACTAGCTGGGGCTGAAAAGTTTAAAGATTTTTAGAACTGAAAGTCTTTAGTTAACCCCTTTCTTGTGCCTGCTGTGGTCTGTCAGGCCAGTATATAATGTGCGTTTAACTGATTTCCAAACTGTTTAAGCAGTATAACTTTCCTTGCCTAAGATTCACTCTGTTGCAGATTCTACCTTCGTACAAATATAATTTGTTTGCAGTTTTATTATATTATGCAACGTTCATAAGGTTTCACAAAGAACGGAGTACAAGGCGAAATTCATATCGGGTGTTCATTTTTGCCTGTCAGTCAGCTAATGGTTTAAAAGAAAGCTCAATGAAGCCAACCAGTAAAATGTGTGATCTAATTGAGATTCTTAATGGAATCTCACTGCATACAATGTTCTCTACCAGATTTTTGTTTCTGGGTCTTTTTCTCTGGTTTTAACATACTTGTTCCAGCAAACTCATTTGTATAACTTACACATACAAGTTCGACAATCTTCTGTTGTGAGCTGTAGACTAGCTAAGTGCATTCCTAGGGGGAAGACAAATTTTTTAATCAAGTAAATTTGACTTCACAACACATATGTAAACCAGAGAAAAGCACTGGTCTGTCGTATGTGGGTCACTAGGTTCAACGAGGATCTTTCGAAATGATATTAAGATGCACATTGTCGTCGCAGTCACAATATCATGGAATTGAGGCGTTCTGTGT
Source organism: Hydrozoanthus gracilis (assembly GCA_025388745.1). NCBI lineage: Eukaryota > Metazoa > Cnidaria > Anthozoa > Zoantharia > Hydrozoanthidae > Hydrozoanthus > Hydrozoanthus gracilis. The sequence continues at coordinate 4,951 of JANVCF010231707.1, forward strand.
CAGCCAGCTGGCCAATTAATTCAATTTATGATTGTTTTTCTCTTAAGTTACTGCAAACTTTGCCTGCAAGTGCCAGCCCAGGGGATTCAAGTAAGATTGAGAGCAAGCAAAGGGATAACGGACTGACTGAGCAATCTACTGTCCAGACAGTACAGTTCATAAGTGATGGCACCCATCTTTATTGGCTTTGGTATGAGAACAAGTTGGTTGTACCACAAGACGACCAAGCCATTGGCCAACAGAAGCCTTACTTTAATCTTTACTTGCAAGAATTTAGATTTGACGTAAGTCGAAACTATTATGCCTGTTTGGAAACTGATTCATAACTAACAATTATTCCATGAGCACGCGTAGCGCCGAGTTGGCTATAAATCATCTCATATCCAACAAGCACCAATGGAATAATTGTTTTATCAAATTTAAAAATAACAGCTGAATTTTATTCAGAACCTATTTTTTGGCTTTGCAAACACTACTGTAACAGTCAGTTTCCATATTTGGTGAACTCCGAATATGAGCTGATAACCGAGATTGAATGAACCAATAAGAATCTGCGAATCTCAATATTTGAGATTGAAAATTTGATAAATAAAGGATATTACATGGCCACGCACAGACATGATTTATATATCTTCAAGTGGTGGAAGTATATTATCTCACGAGTGAGTGCAGCAAATCTCATTTGCACATTTTGCAAACAAAATGTGAAAATAGACTGAAATCAGTTATCACCATATGTGGGAGTGAAGAAACACCCACTTTTTATTACCATTTTGGTGTCTTGCTTTTTCACTATAATTTTGTTTTACTCATGTATGTTTACACTCAGTATGGTTTCAGAACAAAGGTCAGAATCAAAAGCACAGTTGCTTTTTCTTTGAAGTTTCTCTAGCTTTAAAGTAGCTATACTTACTTTTATACGAACACAACCAGGGAAGTTCAGCAGTGGCATGTGGCTGTCCAGTGGTCCTAACAAGAAAGGAGGAAGAAGTTCCACAGGGTTTGACAACATCGCTGGGACGAAGGTCACCCACCATTGTAGCACCCAGAGAGACAGAAGGTATGAGAGATTATGAAAAATCCAGTCTAGTGCTTACATGGTTAGTGAATACATGATGAACATAATTTAAAAATTATGACAGTGTATGCATGAATGTTGCAATACCTTGTGCTCCAGCTAGCTACAATCTACATCAGTTCTCATTGCCTACATTACATGCTCTTTTTTTCACAGGGGCTTAATAACTTTACACCAATAAAATTGAAACTACTTACACAAAAAGAAGAACCTGATTAGATTTTATTTAGCTCTTTGTAGTTACTTCAGGTGGCCAGCCACCTAATTTTAGGTTAAGTTCTAAATTTATTTAAAAGTGTTACCAGTAACACAATGTAAAAATGGTGCAAATGAATGTTTGTTTGTGTTGTTGTTGAAATTATACAAGGGAGTTTAAGATATGAAGATAGTAGCATCGACGAAATTACAAAAAAAAACACACTTCTTGCTTGCCCTTGTGGATCTAGTATGACTAGTTTGCTTTCTCTTTTGTCCAAGTCATACTTTGTGGATAGTAGTGATCTTTTTAAGGTAAAAGAAGATTAACAAAATTTTCTGTAGGTCATTTGTGTAGTCAGAAAAACTTCAAAACTCAGCTCTTCATGTTGTAGTTTTCAACTCCACGGTGTGCAGGTGACCCAGACAGTGCATTCCAATTTGCAGCTATAATGTATTCACAATTGTTTTCTGACATTGTCGTCTGCATTGGTGTAAGTACTCGAATCGTAGACTCCCTAATTTTTAATTCATGTGGCATTAACTGATACTTTGTTGTGCGTGTAACTATAGAAATGACAAGTAGTGGCCTATCAGTAAACACACTACAGCAAGTAGCCATGGTCGTCAACAGTGATACCCTGGTTATTGTGTTACCTCATCATCTTGTACCTACTGTTGCGCTACCGTTAAGGACTTCCAGAAGTAAGTTTAGTTAAAAAAACATATCCCAATTATAAGGGATTGTAAATAAAATTTCATATCCAATGAACATTAAATTTTTACGTTTTAGGATACTTTGAAATGAAATATTAAGTTTGAAACTGTACCCATGTTTTTCCACATATAAAAATATAATGGTTGTAAGTAGGTTGTAATAGTGTATTTTCATTGCTGTTATGCATTAAATATCTAGTACTGTATCAATATAGATCGAAGTGGTAGTTTGACAGGTCAGTGGCACAGTGGCCAAACGGTTAACGTGTTAAACTTTTAATCCTAGCCAGGGTTGCAAGTTTGAACACCAGTCAGACCTCTGTGTTGTGCCCTTAAGCAAGAAACTTTACCTGACTTACTTATTCCATCCCACTCAGTTGTATAAATGAATACCAGCGCCCCCTGAAGGCTAACCAAGGACTGGTTAATAACCCATCCAGGGGGAGTCAAAGACTCTTGTCTACTAACACTAAAAATTTGGAGATAACCATTGGCTTGATGGGCCATCAGGCTCAAGAAAGGATATAGCTAGTGGTTGAAAGGAGGAACTGGTTATTTTCATTCTTTCTGTCACAACAGTTGATAAAATACTGTTAAAATAGTACTTCAAATGTAAAAGGTAATATAAAACAAATGTTTTCGACTCATTATAAGGTCATCTTCAGGTAAAATGTCAATGTTTGTTGAGAAAAGATAGAGACAAAGCAAGTTTTCGACTCATAAGGTCATCTTCAGGTAAAATTTACCTGAAGATGACCTTATTCATGAGTCGAAAATGTTTGTATTAAATCACCTTTTAACTTTGGCGTTTTTGATACATCAGATAGATAAACTGATTATTAGCTCTCGATCTAACATCTATTTAGTTTTTATGTAAATTATTTATTGTGACCACTACATTTATCATGAAAATGTTAGGTAAAGAAAAGCTGTCTCTTTCTTACTGTAGGTGCCGTAAACTTGTGCTTCTCAACACTGGATGGGAGCTACCTGAGACAAGAAAACATTGTGGATACCACTCCTGGACCCTGGGATGATTTGATCGTGACAGGTTTAGGTTAGCACAAATCAACTTTTTTGTGGATTTTCTGTCTGTCATCTACCCTACTCTACTTTGTGGTTTTGTTGATATCATGGATATGAAATTGATTTTTTGCAGTATCATGGACTTTTAATTGAAGAACTGTGGCAATGTTTTCAGTTTTCAGTTACTTGAAATGAATAAAACTTGGTTCAGATTGATTTCTCTCTAAACCTCGTGTTCTTTGTCTAAGTTAATTAGAAACGTTGAGTAAACATCTGTATGTTTGTTGATTGAGAAAAGATAGAGTTTTTAATGTAAACACCTTGTCTGTGACAAATTTTTTGTTGAAGAGTTCTTATTAAATGTTTGCATTGGTATGTATGATTCAGGAGCTTGCTATGATAGTACCAACGACATGTTGTGGACATGTGGTGGCAATTTGGTCAGTGAGTGGAGAAACCAGGGGTATCCATCTTTTGGCAGTGTTAAAAGGCAACTTGGATTCAACTGCGGTTTAGAAGGTTTGTACATTCAGTGAATACACCGTAAACCACACTAGTATCAGCACCAGCCTATCTTACTGAGGAACCTAGCCTGTTGTGCAGACGCTAAGTACCAGTCTGCTCGGCAAATTGTTTGCTTCTGGTTGTTGGAGACCCTCCCCCTGCAAACTGAGGCCAACTTTGAGAATTTTTTTCCAGTGATTTATTTTATGTCAGGGGGAAATTGAACAATATTCTAGGTCTTATGGATATTAAACTAGTTGTATACGCTGTGAATTCGATTGCTTGACCATGCCAGTCAGTCTAAGGGGAATGATTTACAATATGCAGAATGCAGCTTAAGGTCCATATTGAAACGATTAACAGCACGGATTTTACATTTGTAAACGAATTTGAAAAAATTTTGATTTTTTATGAAGAATTAGTTCTGTGTTTATTTGGCCACTGACCACAGGTCGCTCACAGCTTATCTTGTACGGTACTTCTTATTTCTAAAGTCACGGCGAAATAACCGATATATAATATTGAATAATGAAAGCAAAGTATGTTTTCGAGTTTCCGTGTGAACCATAACGTGTCCAGTCTTTTGAAACTTTCAGAGTCCAATAATGACGAAAGTTGTGCTGCACAAGTGCAGATTTCAGTTGCTGAGCAAGTTGTGTTCCTCTGCCGAACCTTGCAGTCCAGCCTTCATACCGTGAATAATATTCAGCCTCAGCCAGGCTTGATCCTTAATTCCTCTGACCTTAGTTTGATTCTTGAAGTGTTGGAGGTTGCTGTCAACAAGAACGATCACCCAACCAGTCTGTGCTTACTTATTGCGCTGCAGCCTCTCCTGAAGTTAGTCCAATTATGGGGAACGCCTTTGAACGAAGACACTGTAAAGCAAACCAGAACATTGGCCTGGAAACTCGTGTGTGCGAACACAAATGTTATCAGTGCACAAATACAGGAGGAGGCCTGTAGGCTGTTGTTGAGTGGAAGAATTCTGTTCTATCCATCAGCAATGGAACAGAGCGCTCTTCTGACGGTATTGTTGGCAGAGACAGATGATACACCTGGTTTGGTTCTCCTGAGAGATCTTCTACTCATCGAGCTTGCAGAAGAAGTAACGTGGTCAAGCTCTGATTGTGTGGCTGACGTAACGAGTGGAAGGTTTGTATTTCCATTGGTGTGGTCAGTCTCGCTGTCTGTGCTTGTCTCAATTACTGGTTGCTCATCTTAAACAAGGTTTTTTTAAATGTTTAAAATAAACATGTATTGTATAAGGTGCAACTAACTGGGACTGTAGCATTTCTCTTTACTATGAGACTGCACCACTTAAACTTTGCAGTCTTTGATTTTAGTTGGAACTCTGTATTCGTTGGTTTGTGCAGTCGGCGAGAACTTGTTGTCAAATTTTCTTGCTTAAGCTTTGGCCAAACCAAGGAGTACAAATTGCATGAACTCTTTTGTTACACTTGTTGACAGTAATTAGAGGGAGATGGTAGTAGTCTCCTGGGGGCAGTTGTTCAAAGGCCGACTAGCACTAACTCAGGGTTAAAAGTTTAACCTACGTTCCGGTTTTTAATTTTTGGAATTGACATAACCCAGGGTTAACCTGACGTTTTCAAAGGACGTGAAGTCTGAAAAAACTGGAATTAAACGTTTTCTATAACCTACTTTTGTAACCGATTGTACACTTTTGAAATTTAAGATTTTATGCCAAAAATAATTGTAAAAAAATCTATAACTTATTTTCGTTCCAGAGTTGCACAAGACACTGTCGGTGGTTTGCTCAAGCTATGCATTAAGGAGACAAAAGATAAAGTCGTTCGCTGTGGAGTTACGCCCATCGGAGAGCTCCAGAAGACCTTGGAAACTTTTTCTGTGGGTTTCTTTACTCTTGTTTATTCACCCATCTTTTAAAATCAGGGGTGCCCACGGCCATTTCATATCGTAGCAAGGGTTTTATTTTGACAAAAAATGTTGAACTTCCTAACAACGTAGATATTGGGAATCCTTGGATGCATATCCTCACTTTGTGAACCATAATGGTGTATGGTTCTCTAATCTTGTTTCTTGTGTCTGCAGATTGTACCACCAGCAATGCAGTACCTTGTGGCTTTAATTACCAAAACATGGAAAGAACTAATGATTGCTGATGACTATACTCAAAGTAGCAATGCTGAAGTGGTATGTTTAGCAGTGTATAACTGTGTTTACTGCACCTACAATGCTGAGAAGAACTTCATCCTAGTTATCCACGACAATCTCTTATCCGATCTTGTAGTCTCATTGGAAAAACTTTCGTCCTCACTATCCACGACAATCTCTCATCTGATCTTGTAAACTCAACGGAAAAACTTTTATCCTAACTATCCAGGACAATCTCTCATCTGATCTTGTAGTCTCATTGGAAGAACTTCCTTCCTATCTGCCCACGACAACCTCTCATCCGATCTTGTAAACTCAACGGAAAAACATCCTCCCTATCCGCAATAACCTCTCATCTGTTCTTGTAGTCTCAACGGAAGAACGTCCATCTCATCTGTCCACGACAACCTCTCAT